>RJWJ010006403.1:0-62662 GCA_004363605.1 Indri indri | reverse complement strand
AGTAATGGTAAATATTGTTTTGTGAAATTTTGTTATGTGTATGCAGGGTTGTGATGTACAACTGTTTTCTTACTGTGGGTTCTTGTAAAGCTTTTTTTTTTTTTTTTTTTTTTTTAATGACAGAGTTTGTAAAACTCTGGCCTGGAGAAGTTAATGAATGAGATGGAATGAAAAGGGCAAGGTGTGTGTGCAGGAGTCTGAGTTTTTCCATCCAGAAATTGACCATTAACTAGTTTTGTCATTTCAAATACCCTCTTTGTATCTCTTGGTCTCCTTTCTATATGGTTCTTTCTATCTTTGGAATTCTATAACCCTTTGAGAAGCACAGACAATGAACTTGTGTTCTGGCAGGGTAGAGGATGACAAAGTCACTGGGAACTGGGGAGCTTTACAGGGCTCTGTGCCTGAGCGGGGAAAGGATGAGGCTGGTTTTTCTGGACAGTTGTGGAAGCGGGACTCCAAATGTGCAAGACTGGAGGGGTAGCTGACGGTCAGGGTGAGGGATGCTCAGTACTTCCTGTGCTGGGCTGAGCAGATTGAGCAAAATATTATTGGCCATGGAGGAGAATGAAATTTTCAGATCAAAAAAGAGAATTGGTAAAAGTGCATTTAATTCTGGAGTTGCAAATGCTTCAGGTACCATGAAGGAATGCAGTAGACCAGGTGAGGGCTCTGGTGAGCTGCCCATCACACAGCCCCTCTGAGAGGGCAGCCAATACTGAGTTTTGGAAGATTGTCTTACAGGAATACAGGTCCAATGCTGCTAGATCTTCAGATTTTTCAGCACAAGCCAGAAATCTGAATTTCTACATGAAATCTCCTGATTTGCAATGTAGACTATTGTATTAGTTAAGGCAAAGCTGCTGTAACAAATACACCTCAAAATACAGTGGCTTTAAGAAGATAGAAGTGGTATCCAGGCTGATAAGGCAGCTGTACTCCATATGGTTATTCAGGGACCAAGGCTCTGTCCATTTGGTGCTCTGCCATCCCATAGGGCTTTGTCCTCATCTGTGTGATCAAAGCTGGGTCACAGACCTGTCTGTGTCCCAGTGGCTCTCCACAGCTGAGATCAAGCCTGAAGGAGCTGACAGCTGGAAGGGACCGGCCGACCATACTCCCTGCAGCTAGGGAGCAAGTCCTTCCTCGAAGGGGTATCCAGGCAGCACATCTCTGTGTCTACCATGCTAAATGATCCATCATGCCAATAACTGAATTTCTGTAATATCACTTATAATAGTCACATAGACTTTGGTCATATGCATATTCTCATCTGCTTTCTTATTTTTGAACTTTTGGATTATTCTCCTTATGTGCTATTAGAAACAACATTGTAATAAACTGTCTTAACTAAAACTTTAGACATATCCCTATTATAATTACTATTTTTTTTTTTTTTGCACATATTTCTGAAGTAGACTGGTCAGAGTACCGGTCTTTCTGCCTTCAATCTGTCTTCTGTTTTTCTCCTTCCCTATTTCTCCCTCAGTCCTTCCTTACTCCTCACCCTTCCCTTCTTCTTTCTCCCTCCCCCTTCCTTCTTTCCTTTATTCTTTCCTTGTCTTGTCATCCTTTCTTGCTTGCTCTTTTATTTCCTTTTATTTTATAAAATACACAAAACATGAGAAAAGTACAAAAAAATGTACATCGTAATTAACACTGATAAAGTAAGTAATGCTATACCACTGTTTAAGTCAACACATATAATATTGGGAGTCTCTCCGAAGCATCCCCATGTGTCCTTCCCAATCATACATCCCTTTCTCCTTCACATCAGAGGAAACCACTAGCTGATTTTTGTGAAAAGCATTTTCTTGCTTTTTTAAAATACGATTTTGTCATTTATGTATACATCCCAAAAGAATATAGCTTAATATCACTTACGTGCGTTTTTGTTGTGTGTGTGTGTGTGTGTGTATGTGTGTGTTTAAAGAGAAGGGTCTTGCTCTGTTGCCCAGGCCGGAGTGCAGTGGCTAGGTGTAATCCTAGTGCAGTAAAGCCTTGAACTCCTGGACTCAAGGATCTTCCCACCTCTGGAGTAGCTGGGACTACAGGTGGGTGCCTGGCATTTCGAAAGAACGCTCTAATTTTGGGTGCATGGAATTTGCTAGCATCTTTTGCAATGCTCGTAAGCTAGGAATGGAAATGGTTACCATTAAGTTAATAGGAAAATAGCATCAAAAATTTGTTTAGTGGGCTGGAGCCAGAGCTCCAGGTTGAGTGAAACTGCTTTAGGTTTCATAGCTGTAAACACAAACCCCCAGGTACAGAGAAACTAGCAACTGTAGGATTAATATTAGACATACAACCCCAGATCAAAACCCAAACTTAAAACCTAACTAGTGGCTCCAATAAACAGTATCATTCACGACCTAGCATAAACCAAAGAAGTGATTCTGCATGCAAGATGGAAAGTGTAATAAACAAACAAAAAATCCACCTCAGCCTCCAGGAATGACCAAACTGACCTCAATCAAATCACATGCAAATCAGGTGCTATCTACTTGAATTGTGTAATTAGAGACGCACCGCCCTGGAGAAGGAAATCAAAGGGTAGAATTTGTATTATACTAGGGAGACGCTGAACTGAACCACTAGAGGTTAATGGAGCAGTTAAACTGAGAAAAGGTACGAAATCAATTTCACAGCCAGGATGTTTGTAGGTTCCTCCATTCATTCCCTCCGCAAATATTTGTTCCGCGCTCCACATGCACAGCACTCATGCAAAGTCCTCAAGCAGTTTTAAAGATGTACATGACAACACAGGAAAATGTTCACATCGATTTATTACATCTACATTTGAGTCATTACGTCTCCCGTAAAATACTGTCATTGTCTTTGAGAAACTTTTAATTTCCGGGGCAGTGTTTCTTAAAGACTAGGAATTACTTACTCATGAGATAATTTTCAGAAGAATGAGAAACGATTTTCAATTTTAATCTGGGGCAGTCTCTCTTTAACAGTTTTGAATAGCTAATCTCCCCCTCCTTTAAAAAACAAAACAAAACAAAACAGGGAATATGTCTAAGGCTTTTACAAGCAGTAATCAAACTAGAATTTAATAACTTCCTTTTGTTTTTGTTATATTTATTTTTTGGTTACTTTTCATTTCTGGAACATGATAATGGTTTTCCATTTATGGTGGTGATATACAATTTCTATTTAAAGCAAACATAAATTAGATCTTGAACAGTGAGTTGGATGAAAGAAAATATTAAATAAACAATAGAACAAGTGAGATCTGCACATGGCAAAATAGAATGAAAGTGATAGACCAATGAACGAGGTTTAGAAAAGCCCACACAAGGAGAAATAAGATAAGTGCATGCATCTCTACAATATAAGCTAACTCAGTCATTCGAGCAAGAGCTCCAGAAGGCACTCTGTGTATTGGCCGCCTTTTCTTTTTGTAGTAATTCTGGAAGGCTTCCTAGCGGAGGCTTTCTGTGGGTGGACATGGGCATTGGACCAAGGGACACTCTAAATGGGAAGAATGACTGTGAAAGGCTGCGAGTCAAGGTGTGTACTGAGGTTGACGGTGGTCCCCAATTTGAGCTTGCACCGGAATTAGCTGGAGGGCATTTCCAACATGCAGATTCTTGGGACCCACCGTCCGAGATAAGTCTTTAGTGGATGGGGGAAGGGAGCGTTTAACCCTCACTTTGAGAAGGTCCTTGGACCACTTGAGAGAGCCTGTGAGTCTGGATAATAAGCACAGAGCTGGAGGGCAGAAAGAAGCCCCTGGGCGTGGAGGCAGCCTTCCTTCTGTGGTCGCCGACTTGCAGTACGGCTGGGCTGCTTCCACTGTCCTCCGCTCTTGGCTGCAGTCAACGGCCGGCTCGGTTTCAGCATGAACTACCTCTCATGTTGCGCAGGAGGCTTACCTGCATATTTGCTGCCAACTAGGTGGCATTTCTGTGGGAGAGCTTGGAAGGAGAATTCTTGGGAGGCTAGAGAGGAGACCTTCTTTTCTTAGTTCTTAATTCCAGTTTTCTGTATGAGCCTAGTGCATGGTTAGCCGTTCAGTGGTCCTTAGGGGACACCATGAAATAAGGATGCTAAAATTCTGCTGGACCTAGCTATTTATGGGCAAAATTAGTACCACATTTTCAGTCTTTTCGAAATTTCCATCCTTCTCTGGTGGGAAATTGTAAGGACTAACATCTGTAAGTTTCTTTGAAAGTAACATGGTTGTGCAAGCAGATGACATTGTCTGCCTTCCCCTGACAGCAAGAATCAGTGATGTGGGGGTCTTGCAGGTAATAAAGACTTTTTGAATCAAGAGGAATGATGGGATTAGACTAAATGTGAGCCCCAAATACACACAGTGCATATTCAGCATTTGGCCTTAAACTACCAGATGGATAAGATTCTGCTAGGGGACTGCAGTGTGGGTTATTTAAAAGGATGCAAAAGATTGCTGACCCAGGCTGGGACAGTGGGCAAGCTGTGGGCACATCTGCAACTACTGAGCATGTGTTTCTAAGGGTTTCCAGCAGAACTTAAGTAAATAATTGCCTGCCTGAGAGATACGGGAGTTGCATAAGGGCCACAAACACACACGAGGATGGCCAACGTGGCTGGCCAAATCCAGCTGTTTAAAAAAGAGTGCCGTTCAGCCCAAACATACCAAATGGTACCATCTCTCTTGGGTGCCTCTCCAGCTTGGCACGGGACTCTAAGCAGAAGGGCCACATTGGAGAGATGGATACCCAAGAGCTCTGACCTGGTGACAGCAGGAAAAATGCTACAAACATGTGAAGATGTTGTGGTTTCCACATTATTGCGGACAGAGCTAAACAAGCCAGGGATCTAAAAGCTTCCAGAGCAGTGCCATGCATATTAATTGAGAAGAATTAATTTCCACCAGCAGGAAAGGGCTTCCTTCTGTCGTCAGTGACTGCTACTTCCAGTGTCTGCCAAGCACAACACCACGTGACATGTTTTATGTCAACTCTGCATTCTCAGGGCACAGAGTCCAGGCAGTGGCAATGGCTGAGCATTCACCTGGTTCTCCCTAATGAGTATAAAGCAATTAACTGAAATGACAGGTCAAAATTACACCAGTCTCCTGTGTCTGAGGCAGAAGAGACACTGGGAGAAAAGAAACAAAATATCCATCATTAAAATAATGATGGTAAAATAAATCTAGATGAACCCAGGTGCTTGTCATAAACATCAAAATGGATATCTCACTACAATAAATTGCTCATTTCTTATGTTGTACTGAAATTTCATCAAGTCAGTTAGATCCTGAAATAAATGACAAATGGGACATTGATTGGAGATGAAGAAAATAATATATTTTCATAGGAAGGCTAGCGGTCCAGATATTTGTTGAACTGGAATTTGACCTGTGGCATTACACAGCAGACAGTCTCCAAAATCTGTAAGTGGGGCAGAAGAGACTTTTATGCATAATAAGTTGTGTTCTAACAATGAAATCTTGCATAAAAATAGACAGCTAACAAAGCAACGGAAAAGAAACAGTTCACCAAATCAAGGAAACATTTTGTGCTCTAGAAATGAATGTGGCAGAAATTGCACTTGAGCCGAAAGGTTGTTCCTTTGAAGTGAGTAGAACTACGCGCGATGTCGTGACTGAGAAAAGAGAAATCTGTACAAGGACAAGGACGCATCATCTGAAAACTGGTGAGACGTTACATGTTGAGCCGAAACTGCATCCAACTTTTGAGCATGTAACGAGGCAAGATCTGAGCCAAAGTACAAAGGGTTGACATAAAACTTTGAGAACGCGGAACTCAGACGTTGCGACAGAAGATGCACAAGGAAAACAGAGTAATGATGGAGCTAAGATGCAGAATGGAACCATCTAGGTTGATAGCTACTTTCTTTCTCCAATTTTTTCTGCTGTTGGATTTTCTATCTTTGATGCCAAAACAATGTATGTATGAAATTGTACATTCCACTTCATTTCTCCAATTTTCCACAGAAATTAAACACATAAGCATGGAGATCACTTGCGGAAGATCCTGTCTCTGAATAATAGTTTATCTTTAAGTTACAAGAATAGAGATAGCATTGCCTAGCGTGGAATTTGTTTTTTTGTGTGGCAATGTGCACTCACGACATTCTCAGAGCACCCGTCTTTCTTCAGAGAGAACTGATGTCACAGTGTGTTGCTGTTGCAGTTATGTATGGCTATAGTATCTTTTTCTTTCTGGTTAATGCAAATAAAGCAGCTATTTCTATTGCTTTTGGTAAATGTGGAAGTTGAGAGTGATAGGTTGGTTTTAGAAATCTGTAAGCATTGATTTACTTATTTTTGTCCTAAGAACGGGCCTTCATACAGTTGTGCAGGTTATGTCCTGCATCACGCCTCCAAGCAGAGGGCGTGACTGGCTCAGAAATCCAGCCTTCATCTGCTCCCTGGCTGTGCACCCTGGCATGGGGCTGCATGGGAGAAGGGAGGGAGATACATCTTTTTAATTTTCACGAGTGCACTGCATGAGCCGGCAGCTGCACCAGAAGCCTCTACCAGTTACCTGATAAGAAAAGGGTGGGATGTCAGTCCACCCATGTGTACAACACCAAGTTATTTACTGCAGGTGTTTACCCACCATTAAATACTAAAGTGGCTGCTACCCTGTTTCCCAAACTCTAAGGTACAGACCAGTCACTCAGGGATCTTGTTAAAATGAAGATTCTGACACAGGAGGTCTGAACCCTGAGATTTGGCATTTCTAACAAGTTCTTAAGTGACTCTAATTCTGTTGATCCACTGATCACACTTTTTTTTTTCTTTTGAGACAAGGTCTCACTTTGTCACCTGGGCTAGAGTACAGTGCTGTCATCATAGATCACTGCAACCTCAAACTACTGGGCTCAAGCGATCCTCCTGCCTCAGCCTCCTGAATAACTGGGACTACAGGTATGCACTGCCACACCCCGCTAATTTTTCTATTTTTTGTAGAGACAGGGTCTCACTTTTGCTCAGGCTGGTCTTGAATTCCTGAGCTCGACTGATCCTCTAGCCTTGGCCTCCCAGAGTACCAGTATTACAGGCGTGAGCCACTGCGCCCGGCCTACTCATCACACTTTGACAAGCAAGGCCCAGTCATGTCAAGGCCAACCAAACTCACAGGTAAACTCTGGCTGTGATTCTGTGATGGGCCCCTTACTCTCTGCTGACCACTGGACCCTCCTGTCCATCTTTCTGCCCCAACAAACCTCAGTCAGAACCCTCCCTGCTCCCAAAAAGGCCCTCACCAAACCAAATCTCCAATGTCCTTACCGATAAAGAGGTAAAGAAAGTGAGACAGCATCCTGATTCTTGCAGACTGTGAGTTCTTCTTTCAACCAGCTTCATCGCCTCCTTAAGTAGAAGAGGCCCTTAACTCCAGGGCTTACCTGGCAGTGGCGGGGAGGGCAGGAATTATTTACTAACCACTCAGTGCCATTCTATGCACCTCTGTGCTTCCCCAGCTTTTCCTAGCCATTCTACAAGACAGCTATTATCTCTGTATTATATTTATAGATGGAGAAACCGAGGCCTGAAGAGATTACATACCCTCTCCAAAAACACAGAACTAGTAAGTAAACTTGTAGGGAATGAAATCTAGGGCTGATTCCAAATTCTGAACATGGGCTCCTCTATCTTGCTTCTAAATTTCAAGGAACTTAATTCCTTTTGTCAATAAAGAGAAGGTTTTCCAATTGACCTCCTGTTATCAGACACTGTGGCACTGAGGTAGAAGCGATGTGGAAGGCATGGGGGTATTACAGTAGACATCCCTTTATTTGTTTTAAACAGAATTCTGTTACTGCAGAGCCATAAGAATGTCTCATGGAGCTTCTACTAATGTGACATTATCTCCGCTTCCTCATAACAGTTGATTTTGGTGACTGGTTACTTATTTTAAAGTATTTCTGATCATGGACTAAAATGTCAGTGTCAAAGCTTCTCCAGTGTTGTGCTTCAGAACATGAGTGCCATCTCTCTGCAGTAATTAGGACCAGGCAGGAGAGGGGTCCAGAATGTCCAAGTGCAGGGGGATGGCCATCTCTGTCAGCGCCTACAAGGAGGCCTGGCCTCCAAGCACCCAGCAGCAGGGGCAGGCCCCAGCTTGCTCCAGGGAGGAACTCCTGCAAACTGGGGCTCCAGGGAGGTGTGAGGGGTGTGGTCAGAGCAAGGTGCACTGCACAATCCCAACTTCCACTCCCATTTGGTGGGTTCATAACTCATGAATCATGGGAAATTGAGGGGGAAAGCCCAGGGGAAAGAAACCGATTTTCAAAATGCTTCCAGGTGACTTTCTAGCTGAGGTTAGCACATGACACAGCTTTTACTGCTGTTGGGAGAGACTTGGCATAGACCTATGGAAAGGTGACAGAAGCTGGTCGGTCTCTTGTTTCCAGGCAGTAGTTTCTCCAAGAAGTCTTTTCCTAAGTTAGTCATCCCAACCACTTTGGCATGATAAAAAGCCTTACAAAGCATGCTGACGTGAGCCGGCAGCCAGCCATCAGAGTGGCGGATGCAGCCCACACTAAATTGCCTTTTGTGAACTCAGCGTTGACATTATGCCATTCGACTGCATTGATTTGGCTTATAAGAACCAACACCTTCCTCCCCAATTCTGTAGTTGTTTTTATTGTAGACACATAAGAACATAGTCTACTTTTTACACCACATAATTCTTTTTATAAGAACCCACAGTAAGCTAGTCAATAAATATTTATTGAGCACTTATATGCCAGATACTGTGGCATGAACAGTGAACAAAGAAATCACATGAATGAAGCTCAAATTGTTGAAGGAAGACAAAATGTTTTTCTAGAGTCTCATGTCAGGCAAAGTTGTCAACCTCCTGAGCAAGTTTCCTTCTTTACTATGGTTACTAGGAAGCTCAGAGCCATTTTTTGGGTTCACCTGTAACAAATGTGCAGGACTTCATGGAGTGAATTGTTATACAGACCATACCCCTGGCTTTATGCTATTTTCCCTTTAATTAACTTTTTTGTTTTATCTTTGTGGACCACATCATATCCCTATTATTTTTTTTAAACTAGGGGGCTATAATTAAATAATAAAAGAGCCCAGGAGGTCCTTGGGACAGAGATCAGGAGATACTGATGATGAGATGTGATTTCTGGAGATAAATCCAACTAGAAAAGTATACTAGTTAGTGTGAGAGCAGTTCTAGCTGTCAAGGGTTGCGAGTGAGCATCCCCCACCAGTGAGAAGCAAGGCCAGGGAAAGGGGTGAGTGGCGAGGCCACTGATGTGGATGTAGGGCCAGGATGGAGTTCCTTAGGATGACTGGCTGGCTAGAAACCAGAATTTAAAGGTGAGGACTCAAAGAGAAAGCACTGCTGTAAGGACCAGTGGAGAATAAGGCACAGAGACAAAAAACCATGCATGAAACCAAATCCGTAATTAGGCAGTAAGCCACTCTATCAATTAGGAATTTTTGGTTGTAAGTAAGAAAAATGGACTCTGACGAACTAAATGGGGATTTGTGGAGGCATCTGGGGTAGAATTTAAAGAAAAACTAAACAATATGCCTAAAAGGGACAGGTTCCTTCCGAGAGGATAATGGGCCATCACTTTAGGACTCCACTATTGGGATGAGAAAGCAGCAACTGTTTTCCTTCTTTTGGTCTCTCTGCTGAAGATTCGGATTGCCTGGCTCATGGTAGGAGCTCAATACATATAGGATGAATGAATGAATGAGTGAATGAATGGGTGGAACTTCCATGGAGAGAACATCTAATTGGCTGAACTTGGTTTATGTACCCACCCCTCGGGAGGAGGGGTGGAACGCCTTGGTTGAAGGTCCCACCAAAGCCACATACAATGGGGTAGGGTGGTTCAGACACTGTGACCGGAGGAAGCGAGAATGGATGTGGGGCAGGCAGAACCCAACAGGATGCCCACCACTGGCAGCAGAGTAATGGCCAGTACACTGGAGAAAGCAGTGGTTGTAGCTGTGGCAGTGGAACAGCTCCTGGTCCAGTTAGCTAGCTCCTGTCCTCTAACGCCTGGAAGGAAAAATTGCAGGAGGAAATTCCAAAGCTTTGTTGCCAAATTTAAAGGCTAAGATGAGATCCAGGAAGTGGACAGCTGGAATAGGTCTCAGAGGTGAAGATGCAGAAGGTTGAGTAAGTCCAGGTGGGTCCGAGGAGGAGAGAGTGGTGCCCAAACAGGTCAACACTGGAGCGACACATTTAGAAATTAGCTACGCATGTTCTTAGAGAAGTATGCCTTCGTGTACTTCTCCCACATCCTTTTTGTGCTTCTTAACGAATTGCATTTTCAAGTCTAGGCTCGTAACTCCTACAGCCCTTGTTATGTGCACTCTTCTGTTATAATGTTGGCTGTATTAGGCCCCAGGGGCAGGCCTCAGGAAACAGAATCTCTCCGACCTTCTCCTGCCCTCCTTTCACCTGCCCTAGACCCTGGGGTAAAAAATGCTGATGTCATGAAGCTTCCAGAAAAACCCAGAAGGACAGGGTTTGGGGAGCTTCTAGACACTGAACACCTCCTGATGGGTGGCGTGCCCGGGGGGGCATGGACGCTCTGTCCCCTTCCCCTGTACCTCTCCCTACACATCTCTTCACCTGTATCCTTTGTAATATTCTTTATAATAAACTGGTAAATGTAAGTAAGTGTCTCCATGAGGTCTGTGAGATGCTCCAGCAAATTAATTGAACCCAAAGAGAAGATCATGAGGACTCCAACTTGGAGTGGGTTGGTCATAAGTTCTGGAGGCCCAGACTTGCGACTGGTGTCTAAAGGGGGACAGTTTTGGGGACTGAGCCCTCATCCTGTGGGATATGGTGCAATCTCTAGGTAGAGAGTGCTGGGATTGAATTAGAGGACACCCAGGTAGCGTCCACCACTTAGTATGTCGGGCAAAAAAAGCCCTCATGCATTGGTCACAGAAGTCTTCTGCGTTGATGACTGTTGTGGTGTGAGAGCAGAGGAAAACCATGGCTTTGGAGTTTTTCTCACAGCAACTCTAATGATAAGGAAACCCCTTCAGTTATTGCTGGCCACGCATGCCCCAATCAGGTGGACACAATGATCTCACTCTCTGGGCTCCAGCCCCACTGGACCTCTTGCTGTTCTTTAAACATTCCAACCTCACCTCCACTCGGGCCTTCTGCACCTGCCGTATCACCTGCATGCAATTCTCATCCTTCAGTCATTCTTCGCAAGGGTCGCCTCCTTTTTGCAAATGTTACTTTTCCAACATAAAGTAGCTGTTTCCAGTCATTCTCTGTTACATTGATCTATTTTATTTCCTCTATAGCACTTACCATTCTCTAAAATAATCTTATTTGTTTAAGTTCCTGTGCACTGAGAGTCTCCCCCTCTAGAGTATAAATGCCATGGGGGTAGGGACCAGGCCTGTCTGCTTCACTCCTGCATCCGGCACAGCTAGACCAGCACCTGGCACCTTGTAGGTGCTTGATAAATATTTATCAAGTCACCCTCATATTTCTGGGCTAAACCCTACTTGGCTGTAGTGTACTGTCTTTCCTTCCTGCTTATTTTGCTGATATTTTACCTAAGAGTTTTATATTAATTAAGAGTTTTATATATTAAGAGTTTTATATATTAATCAGAAAATAGGACCTATTTCCGTCTCTGAAATCGCCCTCCAGATATTATTCCCTTAGGATGAGCTGGGGAAGTGCTCCCTGTTTTTCTGTTCTCTGGAAGAGGTTGTATAAGATAGAAACAGTATAGCCCTTGAAAGTTTGGTAGAGCCTTCCTTTAACTCTCTTTGGGCCTATCGTTTTTCTTATGGGAAGATTTTAAATGACTATGTCAGTTTCTTAGCAATCACATGACTATTCAGGCTATTTCTTTTTGAGATTGTTAAGGCAAGTTTTTTTTCTTTTCTCTCTTGGAACTTGACCATTTCATCTAAGTTTCTAATGGATTCATACATATTCATTATATTAAAACATATAAATAAACAAATAAAGGGGCCGCTCTTGGACTAATGACAACCATATGTCTTAAATCAAGGATTATGATTAACCCAATTCTGTACAATCGAGTTCCACTGAAAATATTTGGAGCCTCATGTTTGTTGAAAACATGAGGGAAAGATTCTATCTTGGTGCCCAGGGGCAGACATTTCCCAAAGATGACTCTTCAAGGCCCCCAGTGACACAGGCAGGATGGGAACTGCCCAGGTAACCCAGACTGACACCGTTCCCCAGTTCAGACTGTGGAAGAAGGTCCTTGAAGGTCTCTCTGCCATTTTCCACAGGCCGGGTACTGGGCCTGCAGCACCCCAGAAGGGTAGGCCCCTTATTTGTCCAGGATTAGGCAAAAGCCACAGCAAGTTTCCAACAGCAATTTCCTTCCCACATAACAGGCAGTAGAGAAGAGTGATTCTGAAGGAGCATCCTGGAAGACACTGAATTACAATGAGCTAAATAGGGAGCGGAAACTGAGGATAGCCCTGTGGCACGACTGGATCTTCTGCAAATGAAATTATTATGCGACTTATTATATATCTGGGTCATTACTATGCTAAAAGGATAAGTAGCTTAACATGAAAGGGATTTCAGAACAAACGAGGGAAGTAAGGTATTATCAAGTTTTTGGATGTTATTAGCTGTAGAAAAGTTCAGAATTAATCATGACACGATGCAAAATGGTAAAATATTTTCAAGCAAGGAGAGGGTGGAGATGCCAGAACCTGTAAATTTATGCCAGCTGAGCACTCACAGCTGAGCACTCACTGTGGGGGCGTCTGGCAAATGGATTTCCTATTTTGCCAACTCCAGTAAAGTGTTACAAAATTGCAACAAAATTGTTTCTATGCAAACAATTGTTTAAAAAAGGGTCCTTACAGCAACTAATGGCAAGTCAGCGCTTTCTGGGTAAGCACAAAGCCAGAGACTAAATTAAAACTATTAGGCATTATTTTTCTTGGAATCATGCTGAATATTAAGACTGAGGTCTCCTTTCGTGCCCAACTTCCTCTCTTTTACATCAGTCAGTCTTTTCAAGCACCAACAACATAACTTTAGCTTCTATGGGGAAAGAATTGCACAGAGAAGGGGCAGGGATATTTGAAATGGCACGGGAGGTGGGGTAGGCGAGGTCCGGAAAAGAAAAGGTGGGGAGTCACCCAATTAAACTCTACCACCTTCTTTTGTTAGCAGGGATTAAAAACTTCCATCTGTCCCACTCCCAGAGGAAACGCCAAGCCACTTGAAACAGCTGGATGTATATTCTGAGCTCTCCTCTTCCCGCTTCCCCCGTCCCCCACCCCGGGGAAGTAGCTGAACTCTACTCCTGACAGCATGGATTTTTTTTTTTTTTTTTTTTTGGAAAACAGGGCTAAATCAAGTTCTTTGAACATTTTTCTACCCTGAAACTTAATCCATAAAAAGTGAGTTACAAACCCGTGGAAAGCGAGTTAAGTTGCTTTTCAAGAGTCTTTGTACTCAGGAGTTCTCTGAGACTCACTGAAGAATAATGGCAACATTTTAAATTTAGAAGGGTCCTCTCGCTGAGAAAGGCTGCCCCAAATAGCACAAAGATGATTTTGCAGTAACTTTGATTAAAAACTCCAGGGGACAGGAGACGATAAACCTCCGGGTCAGCGAGCACGCTGTTCCTCCGCAGGCGCTGAGCTTCAGGACCCTTAGCGACCCACCTTTCCGCACTTGGGGGCCTGAACTGGGTCTGATCTTCCCTTGTGCACTCCAACACCCAATCACCGTTCAGTCTCCCGAGGCTCTCGTCACTGTTCCCATTTTACAGATGAAGCTCAGGCTGTGGCTTAGTGTTCTTGCGGGGAGTACGGGGGCGCGGGGGAGAGGAGCTTTTCCTCATAACCTTAAAAAAGTTACTTAAGCCAACCCAGACCAACTAAAAAATGATTTTCTCCTTCCAACAACGGTGTTTCCTTTGAGGACAAGTTCTTTGATCTCCTCTCTAAAACCAAGAAGCGAGACAAGCATTTTACTGTAAATTAAAACAGAGACGCCCCCTCCCCCGGCACCCCAATTCCCGAGGACGTCAATCACAGCGAACACCCGACTACGAGCAGAAATGGGGACAGCATCTGCGGCCGGCGCAATAAAACGGAGCGGCCCTTCCTGCAGGTCCAGTAAAGTGGGGAGCAGACGCCCCGCCGGCACACCCCTCCGGAAAACTGAAGCGTCTTCTTCGACCCCGGGGTCAGAAAGATTTATTACTTCCTCCGAGAGAGAAAAGCCACAGAGCTGCTGGAAAGGGCGAGCAGGGTGTCAGAAGCTTGGGAGCGAGGCTCCGCGTCCTCCCAGCGCTGCGGGGCGCGGGCGCGTCCTCGGCTCCCGGAGGGGCGGGCCATGCCGACCTCCGGGGAAGAGCTGAGCGCCCGGCCGGCCGGCGGGGGATTTCTGCCCAAACTTTTATCACCGACTCTTTTCCGAGAGCAAAAACATGGGGCCGAGTCCGGCAGCCGCACGCAGAATCCAAGTCTCTCGCAGCTCTCGGGGCCGGAGCGCTCCGAATCTCGCGTCCGCGCCCGGGTGCGGTGAGTTACGCACTCGTACCCGCGGATGGCGGCCCAGCAGCGCCGCTGCAAAACGGGTCGCATCTCCAGCCCCGGAGGCGGCGGCGGCGGCGGCGGGAGCCCGGCGATGCGATGGGGGCGGGGGCGGGACTGGCGGCGGCGGAGGGCAGCGCGGCGAAGGGGAGGAGCCGCGGCGACAGACGGCGGCGCGCACCAACCCGGCGGCGGCTGGCGGGAGTCGCGCAGAGGCTGGCCCGAGCGCGTTGCGGGCGCTCGGCGTAGCGGGAGTCGGGTAGCAGCATCCTCCCGGGCGCCGCTTTCGCGCGGCGGCGGCGGGGGCTTTCTCTGCCTCGATACCTAGTTGGCCAGAAGCGGCTGGTGCCGTGGGCGGGGCGGACAGGGGAGCGCTGCGGCCCCGGGCTCCTTCCTCTAGAGCTGTGTGTTCTGGGTCTTTCGGGCCAGTCGGAGGCTGCGGATCGGCGGGGGTTGCCTCAGCTGCCCGCTCGGGCATCCTCGCGGTGATGGAAGCAGCTGCCGCCGCCGCTGCGGGGTCGCGCTGCTCCCCATCCACCGCCGCCCCAGAGATGGGAAGATTCGCCGCGCGGAGGCCGAAAGCGAGAGAGGCAGAGCCGCTTTGCCGGGAGCTGGGTCCCGTATAAGGCGTCCCCACCATCGCCCCCAGCTGGCTTCGGAGCGAGGAAGGAAGCTGCGGTCCCGAGAGAGCCGAGGAGACATAGCTGGGGCCGGGACGCGCCGGGCTCGGCGGAGAGCGGAGCAGGGCTCTGGGCCCGGTGAAAGTTTTCCTTCCCGAGCCGCAGGACGCCCGCTCTCCGGAAACTCTGCCCAGGGATACTCGGGGACCTCCAGCGGAAGAGAGGGAGAGAAATCGAGGAACGAGTAACAGCCGGACAGTCCCTCCAGGATCGCCCCGGGGCGCGCCCTGGGTTCCAGGTGAGCGGGGGAGCCGGGCAGACCCGAAGGCGGGCCTTACTTAGGAAGATGAGGAGGAGGAAGCTGGGAGGGCGATTGGGGCTCACCCTCTCTGCTTCCCCCTCACAGGTCCCTCCCGGAGCCGCTGCCATGGGAGAGCCAGCCCTGGGCTCCGGGGACCAGCCGCCGTTGCTGCCGCGCCCGCCTCGGAGCCGCGGCCCGAGTCCCGGCGCCCGCAGCCAGTCCGCTGCGTCCCCTTCCCGGGCTGCAGGGCCGCCTCCGCCGCGCCGCCGGCCCGGGTTGTGCCTGTGATGAGCCGCAGTCCGCCGCGAGCTCTGCCGCCGGGCGCGCTCCCCCGGCTGCTCCAGACTGCGCCTGCCGCCGCGCCGCGCGCCCTGCTCCCGCCCTGGCCCCGGCGCCCGGGACGCCGCTGGCCCGCGTCACCTCTCGGAATGAAGGTGTTCCGCAGGAAGGCGCTGGTGCTGTGCGCGGGCTATGCGCTGCTGCTGGTGCTCACCATGCTCAACCTCCTGGACTACAAGTGGCACAAGGAGCCGCTGCAGCAGTGCAACCCCGACGGGCCGCTGGGTGCCGCAGCAGGGGTATCCGGGGGCGGCTGGGGGCGCCCGGGGCCGCCTCCGGCCGCGCCGCCTCGCGCTCACACCCACTTGGACCCTCGCACCCCTTACCGTCCTCCCGCTGCCGCCGTCGGGGCGGCTCCCGCAGCCGCAGCAGGGGTGTTAGGGGCCGCGGCCCCTCCGGGCAATGGCACTCGGGGCACCGGGGGCAGCAGGGAAAAGCGGCAGCTGGTGTACGTGTTCACCACGTGGCGCTCGGGCTCGTCGTTCTTCGGGGAGCTCTTCAACCAGAATCCCGAGGTGTTTTTCCTCTATGAGCCAGTGTGGCACGTGTGGCAAAAACTGTACCCAGGGGATGCGGTTTCCCTGCAGGGGGCAGCGCGGGATATGCTGAGCGCTCTCTACCGCTGCGACCTCTCGGTCTTCCAGCTGTATAGCCCCGCGGGCAGCGGGGGGCGCAACCTCACCACGCTGGGCATCTTTGGCGCTGCCACCAACAAAGTGGTGTGCTCTTCGCCTCTATGCCCCGCCTACCGCAAGGAGGTCGTGGGGCTGGTGGACGACCGCGTGTGCAAGAAGTGCCCGCCCCAGCGCCTGGCGCGTTTCGAGGAAGAGTGCCGCAAGTACCGCACGCTGGTCATCAAGGGTGTGCGCGTCTTCGACGTGGCGGTGTTGGCGCCGCTGTTGCGAGACCCAGCCCTGGACCTCAAGGTCATCCACCTAGTGCGCGATCCCCGTGCGGTGGCCAGCTCACGCATCCGCTCGCGCCACGGCCTCATCCGCGAGAGCCTCCAGGTGGTGCGCAGCCGGGACCCGCGAGCCCACCGCATGCCCTTCCTGGAGGCCGCTGGCCACAAGCTAGGCGCCAAGAAGGAGGGCATGGGCGGCCCAGCAGACTACCATGCGCTCGGCGCTATGGAGGTCATCTGCAACAGCATGGCCAAGACGCTGCAGACGGCGCTGCAGCCCCCGGACTGGCTGCAGGGCCACTACCTGGTGGTGCGGTACGAGGACCTGGTGGGAGACCCGGTCAAGACACTACGGAGGGTGTACGACTTTGTGGGACTATTGGTGAGCCCTGAAATGGAGCAGTTTGCCCTCAACATGACCAGTGGCTCGGGCTCCTCCTCCAAGCCTTTCGTGGTGTCTGCACGCAACGCCACACAGGCCGCCAACGCCTGGCGGACCGCCCTCACCTTCCAGCAGATCAAACAGGTGGAGGAGTTTTGCTACCAGCCCATGGCTGTGCTGGGCTACGAGCGGGTCAACAGCCCCGAGGAGGTCAAAGACCTCAGCAAGACCCTGCTTCGGAAACCCCGGCTCTGAGAGGGGTGCCCGGGAGACCTGATGCCCTGTGGAGATACTCACAAAGGATTGTGGTGTGTTTAAGCAAACACAGCCTAGACCCAAACTGCGGAAGCCCACATATTCTATTATAGATATATAATATAAATAACACACGGGCACTTGCTGTCAATGTTTTGAGTCAGTGAATTTTAAGGAACGGCCAACACACATACACACACACCCTCAGAAAAGGCAAGACTCGAAAATTCTGACCAGGTGCCCCTCCTGCCTTTTCTCTCTTCCTCTTTCTCCCATATCTTACCCTGCCCCTCACCTGCCTTCCATTTTGAAGTGGGATATTCATGAAATTAAGGTCCAGTAACCCAAATCTTGTTTACAAAGTTTTTGTGGTATCTGTGAACGTGTAAGAGTAATATGGATTTGGGGGTGGGGGTGGAGAAAGGGGAAGTGGTCCAGGAACAGAAAGCCCCACTGGGAGGAGGCATTCTTCTAAAGTAGACTTTTGTGTAAAAAGCAAAGGTGACATGTGAGTATTAATAAAGAAGATAATAAATAATATTCTTTTTTTTAATATTTGCCTCCATCACTTTGGATTTAAATGTGTTCCTTGTCCTGTATAGCTTTAGATAGACTCCGCATCCCTTCCCTCATCCCCTTTTTCAAGTCTGTTTCCTGGAGGGCAGCTAAACAGGGTTGGGAGCAGCTTCTGCCTCCTTGATAATAACCTGGGAGTTGTTTTGTCACATGTTAATCACAGCCTGTCAGGTGCCCAGGAGTGGGAACAAATCTGCAAATTCTAAAGGCAAAACCAAGCAGAGAGGTGGAAGAAAAAGCACACACTACTTTCTTGTTCGACTTGGAGTGCAGAAAGGAAGAAGCAACCCCTTGAGGATTTGAAGGCATTCGGTTTTGATTACTGAGTTAAGACAGGGAACCTTGAAGCACAGACCAATGTTTTGGTCCTGAGGTTGGTTCAGGAAAAGGATTTTTTAAAAAGTGTGTGATTTTAAAAAGTTCTGATGATTAGAACACAAACTTCAAAAATTAGTGTGAACATATTGTTGGTGATGGTAGCAACTTCTTTGGTTAGCAAAGTGACAGAAGTGTCTGTGTTTGGAGTGTTTTTCTGCCTCTGACAGAGTATGTGGAGGCGTATGAAAGCAGCGAAGTTTTATTTGGGAACTGTAAGGGCTTTTCCTCTTCTTGTTGCTTCCCGTCCAAATTAGTGCAAAAGAGAATGTGAATTTATAATGGTTTACTTGGGATGCCCATGGGATATGTTGCTTTTCTTTGTCGTGTTTCCTAAAAGTAAATCTGCAAAGAAAATAACATGCTGCAGACAGTATAAGGCTTAAGCCAAGAGCTGCTTTTAGATATGAAAATGAATTATGGTGAAGAGGAAATGGAAATGAACTAGTATGCAGGATTTTGAGATTTGGTATTTTCCAGGGAGAAAACCATTACACTTTCCTGCAGTGGTTATGGTGTTCCTGTGTCCTGAACCCATTTTGTACCGAAGGCTTCTGCACAATGTTATAAGAAGTTACAAAGCTCGCTTTGTAACAATGCAGTTGTATATTACATTAGGTATGGTACAAGTTCAATATCATCATGGCTTTATTTTGCTATAATTTATTATGAGATCTCAGAAAGCCAACATGTGTTGGTTAAATGCTGAGGATCTTATTTTAGGGAAAAGATGATGAAAAATAACATGCGCATGGGAAATATTTTAACACAAGATGATTCTTAAGTATAATTACCATTACAATGTGAAATCTAACTACACTGGTAAGAATTCCAAGATAAAGAAGCACAGAGGTTTAAAAGGGGTATATTTAGCAATGGATTTTGTAACACATTCTAGTATGGTTATTTCTTAATTTACTGAAATAGTTTGTAGTATTGTGTTTATTAAGCTAGATTACAGCTATAACGTGTTGGTCATGTTTTCCATATTTTTGTGGTAGTGCCTATGCTGAATTATCTTCAGCAGCAGAATATTTGTAATAGCTTTAATTTAAGAATACTTTAAAATTAAATGAACAAAATAAATATTAACGTTGGATGACTATAGATGAAACAGGTTTAACAGTAAATTAAGATAGCATAATTACAAAGTAACCATTCTGAATAAAACAACCATTTAAAAACAAATTTCGTGTGGCATTAGAATCAGCTCTTATCAATCACAGTGAAATTCATGCCTAGTTGTTGAGTGAAGGATTTTTAAGCAGTTGAATTCAGTCTTCTCCGTGTATATCTAAGGACTTGGAACTTGGATGGTGTTAGAGTAGAATTATGGTGTTTTTGGATCTTGTATTTGAAAAAATACTAGATGCTATATAGAGCCTTTGCAGCCTGCAGAGCATTCGTGGCCTCTCTCTGATCAGATGAAATTTTAAGCTAAACACCAACAGATCCTCTCCTTGGTCTGTTTGAACAGCGTTTCCGCCCATAATTCCCTTGTTTTGTAGCAGCACATTCTCTCCACTCTGCCGCTCCTGGGCTCTGTAATTTGAAAAGGTGAATTTTGCTCTTGGAGATTTGTACCTAGCTGCCTTCTAGGAAAAGGAGACAGGTGCTGTTCCCACTAAAGGCTGAGATAGTCATATCAGTGACATTCAGCTTCCACAGGTTTGAGGAGAGAAGCATTTTTGGCGTTAACAAGGTTCTGTTAGCCCTGGTGCACGCAGACCCGTGCTTTGACAAATTGCAACAGAGCCTGTGACCATTTCTGAGGAAGCAAATATTAAAGAGATCCTCTTATATTTCCCAACCTGGCAACATATCCATCAGCAAGAGGAAATATTCTTCAGAGTAGGTTATCAGAGTGATTTTTATTTTCAAATGCTGCTCAATTGATAGCATGCCTGACTTACCCCTTTGACTTTGGAATGTCTTTGTTAATTAGAATGCTCTACTTATAAAATAAAGTCTACCCAGTGCATTTAGTCAACAAATACGAGTTTGGAACAAGGCAGAGGCACAGGCTGGGTGCTTGAGTTTCAGAGAGCTCAGAGCCACTCAAAGGCCTCATTCAGACTGACCTGTGGGTACCTTGCAGGCAGGGACCAGAGCAAATCTGTACCCTTCAGCATCTACCACATAGTGAGTGCTTGATAAATATTTATTAAGTAAACGAGTGAAATATGTAACTGTCACATTTTGAAAATGCTCAGATGGGAAAGAGTGGAAGAATGTGTTAGCTGTTTGGAGAAAGTGCCAGGCTATTCAGCAAAGTTTGCTAAAGGAAATGGGCATAGGCTCTATTTAGATGTTGGGGAGTGAGCAATAGGAATGTCTTCAAGATTTCCAGCGTAGCTGTGTATAGACCACTATTTCACACTGATGAATTAGAAACAAAAGTGAAGGATTTCTGAATGTGGAGTAAGTTATTGAAATAATATTTGATGTTTATTATTTTCCCAATTTCATTAACAATATAAAGGCAGGCATCAGAACGTAACTGCAGAATGAATGCTGCCCAGGTGCCTGAGGGAGGGCTATAAAGTTGTTCATGTTTGCGGAAGCCACGTAACACTTATTGTTTTGAGTACCGTGAATGCGTGGTCTGAAGGACGGTGATGTAGATTCTGCCCAGGCTTAGGGATCATTACTTTTGGGAAGTTTATCATACTGTGGATGCTGAATGAGGCAATGGCCCCCTATTCTTGTGCATCCCCTGCCTGGGCACAACCTGTTTTGTCCAGGATTCTGTTGCACACAGTAGAGTTGTGGTTGGATTATGCTACTGGTTTGAAATTAATGTGACTTTGAGGGAGGCTATTAAATTAATATTCCCTAGGTCTTCAGCAATGAAATCAAGATTGTGTATGAAACTCATACTCGAGAGATGACTTCAGGAAGAGGGAGAGGGAAGTAACAAGGTGTGTCTCATCATGTATTCATTCATGGTAAATAGGGTGAGCTGTCACTTTACCCTTCCCCCCCACCTAACTTTCTTGCCTACACACAACACATGCACACATACACATACAATTGAATTTCTGCATTGTCTTGAAGAGGTCTGGACAAGACAACGTTTTACTGCCAGCTAACGGGTATGTGGAGGCACACTTTTGATCTCAGGCGTCTGGACAGTGGCCAGTTATTATATCAGAATCTGTGACGTTTCTGTGTCAGTATCCAATGTGGATAGGTAGAAAGTGACAATCGCAATCTGAGGAATGGCTTAAGGTTTGTGATAGGATGTTCCAAGGTAAATACACATTTTACAGACCTCTTTTGTCACTCACCTTGAGGAGCGCCCTTTCAAATCTGTCACAGCTAAGAAAATAAATTTGTTCAAATACTTTCCCTCCTTTCTGGACATTCAGCTGCTATTTTTGCAATTCAAATATGAGCCACTGAGCTATTCAGGTATAGGCTTTGGTACAAGTGTTTGATAATTGAAATTACAGGGCTTGACTTTTACATCTGATACAATTCTACACATTCTTAATCAAATTATGCTAAGGGGAATGTTAAATTCTGCATAATACATTACGTTTATAGAACGGGAAGCTTTGTGAACTAGTGTTTGGGGGTGGTATTGTTTATAAACTGCAAGGAGCTTTGAAGGAATAGGAGCCTGTTTGTACACATGGTAATAGGATGATAAAGGGTAGTGAAGGCCAAAGCTTAACTTTTGGTCAGACCAGTTGTCTGTAATCAAATGTCAAAAGTATTTTGGGGCTGCTTGAACTTTGAGGTTTGTGACAGTCACCCTGCCAAGTGAATGGCTGTGAAAATGATCGCTATGCTCAGAACCATTCTGTAATGGCTCCCATCCCAGATGTATAGGCAGGGCTTAATAGAAATTCAGCTTGAAGACGTTAGTCTTCTAGACAGGACCAGTTGCGGGTTGTGTGCCCCTGAAGCTGGTCCTGCCTCCAGTTGCAAAGAATGAAATGCCTAACTATGGGAGAGAATAAGTAATGGTGTTCTAAAAGTTCTTGGACAATGGGTGCAAAGGTACGAGTTACTGTGTGTAACTATAATGAAAGCAAAGACAGGCGAGTGCACTTTGCGTGACAGAATTCTAAAGAAGTGAGTGCATACAAGAAAATAATCCTTGGCGATTGCAGGAAGTCATTGCCAAAGCCCTCTCAATTGTTGGTTGGGCTTGAGAACACTCAGTATTGATCCTGCTCAAGACCGAGAGAGTGTATGCCGTTCCTGGGATCCTTCTCACGAGAACAGGTCAGATATGTTGCATAAGGATGAAGAACATTGTGTCCTTGTCCTCCAGCAGGTGAGAGCTGGCAAGTTCTGCTAATGACAATTTTTCCTTCCTTCTGGAACTTTTGTGGGCCTGTCCCTCTATTTTCTTAATGTGTAATAGAGACAGAAAATCCATGCATGCAAAAGCAAAATGTCAAGTCACAATAACCTCAATGAGTAAAGGTACATTATGTGCTAAGCCAACTGGTATACCTTTTATTTATGATAAATATAGTCATGTCCCATTTTTCTCTGAGTAACTGTTCTCCACCCTATCTACCCCTCCCCCTGCCTCCCGTTTCTTCTCTACTTTGTGAATTCCTACTCACTATGGAAGATCCTAGATCTTTTGAAGCTTTTACTTATCAGCCCCACTCCAAGGTGCAGAAATGTCTTTCTGTTCTCTGTTCCCCCCCACTGCCTTGTGCTTAGATGTATCAGTGTGTCGCTGCAGATTGGACTTATTTGTTTGTAGGCCTATGTCCTCTCCTAGGCTGGATCCTTTGGGAGGGAAATGACTGGATCTTATTTGTGTGTGTTTGTGTCTCCCCAATACCAAAGCCTAAGCGGCCAGAACAGAAGGGATTGAGGGACAGATACTTTGTCAAAGAGGCTTTCGAGTTAGTACTGCTACATTCCATAATGTCCTGTACTTCATATGTGTAGCAGACAGAAGCAGAAAAAACAAGGCAAATTAATATAGACATAAAGGAATGCCAAATAATGCCTGTGGCAGGCCTCACATGTGGTCTTTCCATATTAATGTTGAAAACAGAGAAACAAATTGGAGCCCCCAAATGAGAGGTAACAAATTATAGTCAAACAAAAATGATACAATTTTTAAAGGGCCTCCTAAGAAAATGTATCACTGTAATGTAGGCTGAGGCTGTATTTGTTTTTGACACACAGAGGTCACCACCAGTATGATCATCTTTTAACCATTTCAGGGATGGAAAAATTTTCAAGAAACAACGTAGAGTCTAAATATTACATTTCCATTTTCAGATGTCCCAGTTACTCTGGCAAACTCTCAGTCTCTCTAGAACTGAACCAGCTCCTGGGAAGAATTAAAATATTTCATGTTCTCATGTTGGTGCTCAGTATCTTTACGTGAAGGATGGCGTTACATTATTCCTTTTAAAAAGAAAAATAGAAATGAAAACACATCTTCCTTCTGAGATAATGGCATTCCTATCTATAGTTTTTGGCCCTGTTTTTTAACCAGGCCTACTTGCTGGTGAGACTTGTATTCTCCCAAGGACATGAGTTCTGAGTTCACATTATTTAGGTTAAGTCTTTGCTGCACATAGTTTTTCGTTTATATTTTCACATTTCCCAAGTGACTTCTTTGTGTTCTGTGCTCTTTATAACTTTCTAGCACCATTTTTATTTCACTTTCAAATGCCCTGAATAACAAGAATGATGATGTGTGCCGGTCACTGTGCAAAGCACTTCATAAGTATGATTCTGTCCAAGTCTCATAACAATCCTATGGAATAGGTATTATTATGGTCCCCATTTTACAGAAGGGAATATAGGTTTAGATGAGTAATTTTCCTAAGGTCACACAGCTAGTGAGTGACAGTCTTTTTGTTTGGTACATCAGAGATCACTGCTTCCATTTAAGGGATCCCCAAAAAATAGCAAACCTTTTTTTGTCCCAGCTAAATGCTTTCTGAAAAATGCATCCTGAATGCCTGCTGCATTATGCCTTCAGCCAGGGAACAGGTGTTGTCAGTATCTTTAGAGATGCATTTTTGTGAAGCAAAACAAAACAAAAAAAGTAATTGTTACTTTAAGTGCTTTTGGTCAAAATTCCTCTTAGAATGACTTTTACTTAGCAAAACACTGTAATAGGCCATTTTAGTGGTGGAAAGAAACTCTGTAAAAATCCTGAACAGGAAATTTGGGGGTTGGGAGAAAGAAAGCTGGAAAGGAGTGGGGAAGAGGTAAAGGGAGGAATAATAGGGACAAACAACGGGACAGAATGCTGGAGCCCAGGAGGGGAGACTACAGTGATGCTCCCGGGAGAGAAGAGAATGGCAGTGACAGGAAGAGCTGAGGTCCAGTGTGGAGCTGTTTACCCTGCCGAGCTGCCAGGTAGCCACCTCTGTTGCCCCAAACCTCCAGTAAAGGCCCCTCATACCTAGCCTTGAGTGAGTCATTCTTCGCGGGTTGAATACATCAGAGTAGTGCCAACTGGGATGACATGGGGCAAAAACAGGCCAGTTTCCACGGGAGGTGAAATGCAAAGAGGTGATGCAAAGTCCCTGGAAACAGGAACTCTGGAGCTGGAGTTGCTCCATGGAAGTGTTGGTTTAGCCCAGGAGATGTTTGGGAGGGAGAGAAATTTCTTCCCAACTTTGAGATGATGATTCTAGGCAACCTTTTTTAAATTTTAAAGGATGAGATGGTCTCAGCAAAGCTCAAGGAGCAGGACAGGTGTGGGAGGCTGATACATGGCTTGTAACTCTAAAGGCTACATAGGTAGGAACTCGGTCGGTGGAGACGTAGCAGAGTTAGGAAATGTTGGTATGTTATAAAAGCTGATGTGATAGTGTCAGCTCAATCTTTTGTAAGTGTGGAAACTGAGGTGCAGAAAGGCTGAAAGCTGTACTCAGAGTCCCATTCCCCGTTGGAGAAAGCATAAACCAGAAATCAAGCTTCTGATTCCCAATCAGGGGCTCTCTGATGTGTTCTCCCCTGAGACTTTCTATATTCTTTGTTCCTGCCAGTCTTTTGGTCACGCCAGCATTTATTGATGCCTTTATAGACTGTCTGGAGATCAGAAAAGAAGTGCCCTTTGGGTTTCTGGTCAAGCTTTAGTAGGAGATGAGATCGAAACTAAAGCAGACAGCTGCATTAGATGGTCTGAGAGTGTCTGTCAGTCCAGGTTCTTCAGTGCAAAACTGACTCAGCTAGGTGGAAGCAATCAGGAAATTAACCAGAAAAGATGGAGGTGCCCACAGAATTTAAGGAGGGCTGAAGAGCCAGGCTGGATACTCTGGTTTCCCCCTTCTCTTCTTTCCCTTCTCTTTTCCCCCTTCTCTCTTTCTCCTAACTCCTTCCCTCCCTTTCTTTCTTTGCCTGTGTCACACATTCGGAATTCAAAGTCCTGGAAGACAGAGTTGGATTGGTTGAGGTTGGGTCAGGTGTTTGTTCTTTGGCACTTGAGCAGGGCGCGTTGACCGACAGTCCTAACAGTCTGCGCACACCTGGGGAAGTCATTTTCCATGAGAAAATCAGGCTGCAATTATCAAAAGTAGGGGAAATGGATGCCAGGTGGTCTTAAACCAATAAATATCTTCTATATTCATTTGTACACTTTATTATTATTCTCCTGTTAACTTGAATAATTGGAGGCTATTTTCTTTAGAGTCCACTGCACACAAGGTTGTTTACTCTGCATTGCTATGTTAAAATGTGGGCAGAGATGTGCCTCACCAGTTAAATTGGGCCACCATGCTTGTTGGATATAAATAAGACCATTCACTTACTTAGTCTTAAGTAATGCAGATAAATGGAACACCAGATGGAATTCAGATAGTGAAATTCATGCAGATACTGTATTTTGTGATGTGCTTTTCTTCAAGTTTTAATACTCATGCCACCTTACACTTTCATAATGCCTTTAGTTTACCAAGTATGGCAGATATTGTTGGTTTTTCACTTGCTGTCCATTCTCTTTCTTATTCGCAGAGCCTTAATTTTGTTCAGGGAGGTAATGTGCTCAGCTAAAAATATTTCCCAGTCTCCCTTCTAGGTTGGGATGATCACGTGACAGCCAACGAGATGTAAATGGAAGTCTGCTGGGGATATCTGGGTAAGTTTTATATTTCTGATATAGACAGAGCTTTTTCTTGCCTGTTTTGCTCATTTTCTTTCTTTCTTTTCTGGCTGGTATGCAGCTTATGGAAGCGGGGCCTCTGTCTTGTGACTGAGAGGAAGCCATGGTGCAGGAAGGCAGAGGAGCCAGGGATACTGATGACATCTTGAAGCCAACACATCAGCATGGACCACTAGTCTCCAGAATACCTATGATGTGGGAATAATAAACACCTATTTGTTTAAGCTGTCACTGCCAACTTTGTGTTACAGCCAAATACCATTCTATGAATACAGTAAATATTCTCATTAATATTTTATTAGATCATTTGAAACTTACAACCACTGGGTGGGAGTAGGAATATGAGCCTCCTTTTGGAGAAGAAACTGAGACTCAGAGAAGCTAAATGACTTGCTCAAAGTCTCAAAACATCGTATTACAGTTTTGATGTCCAATTTAGGAATTTTTCCACTCAGCCAGTGTTTCTCAACTGGGTGTGGGACTGTCCCTACAATCTAGTAGTGGGAGGATTGGGGGACAGCTTTTGGAATATTTTTTTTGCCATGATTGGGGTGTGATACTGGCATTTAGTGATTTAGTGGGCTGGGAGCAGACATGCTGAATGTTCTGCTATGCTTGGGACAGTCCCATGTAATGAAGAATTGTCCTACCCCAAATGCCAGTAGTGGTTCCCCTGAGAAATACTTAGTTAAATTAAGCCAAAGAAAATTACTTACTGACTCAGGATTGAGACTAAGGCTGTCTCATAATGATACTCAGTAACTGTTAATAAATGACATCACCAATGTTGTCCTCCTCATCATCATCATTTCTATTTTGGACATTTGTGGCTATTTGGGAATTTAAAGTTTGCCTGATTTTTTTCTAGCTACATTCTGCTGCTTTTGATTAGGAATTTCTGAAACCTGCATTTCAGTAGTGGTGAAGTTGTTACTGGTCAAGAGCTAGGGTAGCTGTGTTGGATTAGAGTCTATCAGATGAGGGTATCAAACAAGTCCCTATAATGGGTGGTGAAGTCGTGAATAATGGCGGAAGGGGCCATGGTGCAGAGGAAGTCATTGATTTGGGCGCTCACATCTTGAAGTTGTCCTTGTTTTAGAAGATGGCACTGTTCTCTCCTACAACTTGTTTGGTGTTTTCTTGTCCCAGTGCACAAGTCGGCTCATTATTGCATCTGTTTGTTCAATGCCTGTGGAAGCTTCTATTCCAGCCCACTCCAATGTCTCCTTTCTTTGAGCACAAATTATCACTCAGCTGCACAGCCTTTTGTATTGGCTTCAAATTATTTGATGTGTGTCAATCTGGTCTATATTCCAACTTAACTCTAATCTCCTTGGGAGCAATGAAACCGTACTTTTCATTTTTTGTCTCCTGCACAGAAGGTAGTGAATGAAATATTTCTGGGGTGACTGATTTATACCATGGCAAAGGCGGGTGGGAGTGGAGGAGTGTTGTTTTAAAAGCTCCCAAGAAACCAATCAGTAGTCCTTTCCAGACTGGGCACCGTGTGCACTTTGCACTGTGGCCGATCTCTCTCTCTCTCCTCTCTCTCTCTCTCTCTCTGACACACACACACACACACACGCACACACATTTATTGTTTGATAGTATTTATCAGGTACCAGCGTCTTTATCCATGCCCTCAATACCCCCTGTACATGCTTCTAAAACACCTTTTAGTGGTGACTGGGCTTTTAGCTGCCCAGCATCCTAGCACTGACTTTCTTTTGGAAATCCACATCTCCTGCTCTCTCGGTGCATGTGGTTCTGCTGGCGCTAACTCCACCCAGAACTCTAGGCTTTGCCATGCTGGAAGACTGACTTCCCCAGAGCCACAGTGATTGGTTAGGGACTGAGCACATGACCCAATTAGAACCAAGGAGATACCGTGAGATTTTTGCTGAGATTTCTGGGATAGCCAGGCATTCTTGTTATGAGGAGAAGACGTAAGGATGGTATCCATGTTGCCTCCAGGAGAAGAGAGCCAAACTCCAGGAAGCAGAGACAAAAGATAGAGACAGAGAAACCAGGTACTGGCAGAGAAAGGGAAATTAGATTCTGGTGAAGTCATTTTAGCGCTGCTTCAAATTGGGCCTGAAGTCAGCCTTAGCCCAGGCTTAGCAAATTATAGGAGCCAGTTACATTCCTTTTTGCTTGAGCCCCTTTGGATTGGATGTTTTCTTCCTTGTCATGCAAAGAATCCCAACCAGCGCAGAATTTACCCAGTGCATCGTAAGCTGTTTCTCCTGTTACACGACAAGCTCCTCTAGGGCAGGGAGCTTGTCTTATCATGCGTGTGCTTCCAGCAGAAGACAGAGTGCCTAGCCCCTGGGATGCCTTCAAAGCATGTTTATTTAATTGTGAATGGACTGGTTTGACTTTACAGCATTGCTACTCAAAGTGGGGTCCTCAGACCCCCAGAATTAGCCCCCTTCCTAGATTGCTGGATCAGAATTGCATTTTAATATTATAATCATGAGGTGATTCATGTACTTTTGGGAAGGACTGCTCTACAGAATCTATATATAGTCAATTTCACTTGCAAATATCCAGCCTGGGGTGGTTGTGCTGGCACAAAGAGCACCACCTCAGTTTAACAATTCTGGCTGCATTTCAAGCCTGTATCAGTGGGCATCTTGCCCACAGGGCTTCATAAATGTATGGAGAAACATGCTCAGAAAACCAGGTGTGGCACCTGCAACTGGTCGAGTCCCAGAGAGTAATGGAGGCGAAAGATTCTGATGGCTTCACCATGGCTGCCTGGATTCCTCCCTGGCACCATGTCCTGGCAGTCTGCCAAAGGACCAAGCACTTGTTTACTTATGAATATGTTAACAACCCACTAGATTCTTCTTGGCTCTGGGAACCTGGAGAAGGGTAAGTGAAACCTGAATTCTGTCACAGTCTAGGGAATAATACAAGTTGAAATGAATTAGCCATGGGGCTGACTCCAGAATTTGATTTTTAAAGTCTTTTTGAGCATGTATTATTGGGAGGGCTATAGGCAAACAAGCACTGTATAAATAACAGAAAAATGACTAATTCTTATTTCTGAGCTTGTTTTTGGGTGATGAGAAAGTTCAATTTGTCAGACCCCTTAAAAGTTATTTTAGCTATAAGTGACAGTATAGATCTTGTTCTTTTTTTCTTGATTTCTGCTCACCTCATTTAGTGAGAATATATTTCTACCCTAAGAATTTTCCACCCTACCATAGCACATGAATTTTGAAAAAATTTATAAAGACAGGATCTCATCTAACAATCATATATACATGTTTCTATACACATATACATTGACATAAAGGATTTTCAGAACTTTTGAATAATATGAGGCAGAAGAATGAGTCATTTCTTTTCGTAACTTAAGAATTTGCCTAAAAACAAATGTTAGGAGACTTCAGGCTGGGGGTAGGAGAGAAACACACTCATATCCCTGGTAGCTGCAGTTTACTCTCCTGGAAGTGGGAACAAGGACTGACTCAGCATTGTCCCCTTGGGATGTGGTCCTGGCATTGCTATTGGCAGTTGCCCCTCCAGGCTTTTCAAACCACCTGAAATAACTTCAGATTTTGGCCATGATTTCTTCCAGCCCCCAGTCTACAGTGCGTGGTCAGTTTTCTGGGTTGTAGTAATGTTATGATGTCCCTCCCCCAATAATATCAGACGACTTCCACCAGCTCCTAATTGCTTATAGATTGTTACCTCACCACTCTGATGAAAATATTCCAGTTGTGGTAACTTGCATTTTAATATCTGACTTGTTGCTCTTTTTTTGCTTCTTTGTGACTGGTTAAGTACCTTCACTTACAGAAGTTTTGACAGCCAACATGGTTTAGAACTCCAATAAATGGCAGAGAACAAAGCTACCACATACTACACAGGACACATTGTGGAACACATTAAACTTGGGGTACCTTGGAGGAGCACTCATTGGTAAAAAGTATTCTGTACATTTTGCCACACTGGCTGTCACCAGTGAAGGCTGAAGACAGCCGTCAAACCATGGCACAGAAAAATTAACAGACCATTGCAATAGATGGTTATTTATACGTTCTATCTACCAATCTGGATACACACACAAACGTGTATGCGTGTGTATTTTTAAGGAAGCCGTCTCATGGACAAATAGCATTTTACCATAGCAGATCTGTACAAGGTGGGGGTAACAGGGCTGGAGTGCACTTAATGGCCAGCTGATGTAGATAAATGCCTCCTTCCTCCAGGAGAAGTACCAGCCCTTTTAGATTTGCTAAGCTGATGGTTTGTTCACTTCTGAAAAGCAGCTTTATATTTGCAATGAATGGGTAGTAGAAAAGATTCTCCTTCCTTTGGTGTGTAGAGGATAATTTGCAACTTTGTTTGAGTGTCCTGTTCTAGCCACTGCACTGTGCATATATTTAATCCTCATAGTAACCCTCTAAGGTGGCCACTACTCACATCCCTATCTACAGATGAGGCTCAGAGAGGAGGAGTACCTGCCCTAGATCACACATCTAGTAATTGGTAGAGCCAGGCCTTCTCATCCCAGAGCCTATGTTCTTACCATTCAACTCTATTTCCCAGTTAAAGAGTTTGTAGCTGTTCTCATTTTAGCCTGACATGGCTATACTACCTGCTGTCAAGTTAAAGACCAGAATAGTCCTGGTTATTTGCCGAGGAGAAACATCACACAACTCCTTCTCTCATGTGGGTAATTACTGAAGAAACTTTGCTTTTCTTTTTTTCTGTATCTTTTTGAGATACTTGTTTTTTTTTCAAGAATACTTCGAGTTAGCTAATCCAAATACCCAATTAGGACCTAATTTCTAATTTGTATCATCATCATGAATTATCCATATTTTGAATCCAATGAGCAATTTTAATAGAACTGTCCTGCCTGTGGGCATGGGGAAAGCATTTATTTCTGTTTTGGTGCTATTTAGAGTCGACTGACATGGAATGATTTAGGAAGATTATTTACTTATTTTCTTAATTAGAAGTGCAACCACGGAACCTCAGTGACCCCATTGTCAGTAAAAGTGCACATTGAAAACTTAGTCAAACAGGGGTGTTGTTTTCTAGAGATCACATCCTCAAGGCATCATGAAGACATCCTGGGATGTTCAGAGTAAGTTGGAAAAAAAATCTCCAAACCTGTCATCTTCCACAGTATTATGTACTTAAAAGTAAGGATAAAGACATTGTGTGTTTGTGTGACAGCTATTACTGTTTCATGTGATAGTTCTGTGATCATTGTCACAAGAGACACCTATGGAGCACAGAGGGTATGCATTTCCTAGAAAGTACACACTAGTCCCACTGACCTGTTCAACAACCAGTAAGAGGCAAGAAGTCAGGGAGTTCTTGATGAACAGTGGTGTTACCAGCAGGTGACATCACAGACTAGTGTAGGCTGAGGACCCAGGATGATCTGTGGGCTTATTAACTTCCTTATGAAAGAGTTCTTGGGTGCCCTGTAACTTTCCCTAAGTATTCAGAGAAAACATTGTATCTTTGGCTTTTTTTTCCAGATGGTGCTCTCTGATGAGAAGACACTGTCATTTACCAGCTGGGGACTACTGTGAACCTTTGTTTTGTAACTGACTTTATGTCGTTGGCAAGAAAATTAAATGAGATGAAACTCTTAGTATAGCCCAACACTTAGAATACTTTATGTTCTAATATTGAGAGAACTCTTTCTGCCTCAAACAAACAAGAGCAAACCCTCAACCCACAAACTTATGTTTAAAACTCTGTTGTGGAAGTGAATGAAACAGCAGTAAGCAAGGAAAAGAGGGTATGACAGAAATTCTAAGCCCAGTAATAGAGTTAGGATTAGGTCTAGCATTAGGTTTCCTTTAATAGATCATCCTTAGCAAACGATAACTTCTCTTCATTCTTCCATCTGGGCTTGATATTTTTCTTGCTCTTTCTCTTTGTTGAACTTTGGGCAAACAGAACAGACAAAAACCATATCCTTCACTCTCCTTCCTGAAATAAACAAAAACAAACCCTGAATGCACAAACATAAATTTAAGACTTTGATTTGGAACTAAAGGAAATGGTATTAAGCAAGGAAATTTAGTGTTTTGGTTGAAATGCTCTTTCTCCTTGGCTCACACGGTTTTGCCCAAAGCTCACAGGGCACCAGAAGAGAAATTAATCTGGAAAAAAAAATCAAAGCCTTTTAACATTAAACAGGCTTTTCATGTTCATAAGCCATCTGTGCTGTGACTTCAACCAGCAGAGTCCTGATGTTGCCACACTCCCCTTGCTCAGGAACCGCGCATATGCCGCTCTGAGTCAGAGACAGCTCCTGGTCTGGCTGATTTCCTTGTGGGAGACATTGGTGATGGGTTTCTGTTGTCCTTCAGCTCAGCCAGGCAGAAACATAAGTCAAGAGCAGGAAATGCATTTCTGGGGTCCTGTGGGACTCACAGTATCTGAACTCCTTTCTTTTATAAGCAATGGGTCTGATTTCACTGGCACCTTTTCTCCTACCTGTCTGGGTCTGGGGTGGGGTGATCATATTTATGCCAAGAATATTCTTCCATTATTTCCAGTAGCTTGGAAATTCAAATATAGATTCTCAAAAGTGTATGCTTAATAATTCAGCAGAAATTTAAAGAGCTATAATGTGGAAGGGACACAGACAGACATATCCTAAGCCCTCTTAGAGTATACATTGTAGTATGAGAGACAGACTAATAAACAGTTCAGGGACAGTGTGACAAATGCCCCTGCAGGACAAGTTTAGGGAAGGAGGAGGATTTGCATGAGGGGAGGAGGTGCTCAAGAAAGCTCACAGAGAAAGTAACATTTCTCCTGGGGCCTAAAAGGTGAAACAGGAATTCTCTAAAGTGGTGGGGTTGAGGCCAGGTTAGGGTACCAGGCAGAAGGAGCAATGAGTGCAAAGACCTGGGAGAAGTCCAGGAGGGCTGGCATACAGTGTGTGAGTGAACAAGCTTGAGAGATCAGCAGGATTGCTGGTGGCTTCCAAACAGCATCCTCCCCTTCGTCTACAGTAATAGGACCACCAAGTTTTAGTGAGGCATGGGGCTGCGCAGAATAAAAACTACATTTCCCAGCCTCCCTTGCAACTGGGTGCAGTCTGTGTCTAAATTCTGGCCAGTGAGAAGAAAACAGAAGGAAGTTATGTGTCATAGCTGTGTCCTTACAGGGTGTGATTTTCCTCCTTGCCCTTTCCGCTTCCTGCTGGCTGGAATGTGGATGAAGTCAGGAGCCTTCTGGGAATGGCCCCACCCCAAGGGAGGAGCGGGGTCCTGATACTGGAGGCATCATAGAGTCATGGATTGCTCATGCTTAGATGGTTGTGTGAGAGAAAAATACCCTTCTGCCTCATTTAAATTACTAGTAATTTGGCTCTCTCTTATAGCAGTTAGCTCTGTGGGGTCACTGTGTGAGGTGCTGGGGTTGCTTACAATGGTGACCACACTGGACAGAGCACCTCTGGTGAGGCAGTTGGTAGGGCTTTGTAAGCAAAAGAATAATGATGATGATGAAGAAGATGGTTCCAGAAAGGTACTTGACACATTATTTCAGGTAATCCTCACAATAGCCCCGTGACTTAACTGCTATTATTTGCCCCATTTTATAAGTGAAGAACGAAGAGGTTAAGTAACTTATCCAAAGCCCCATTAAGAAGTTTGTTCTCTCCATTTTGAGAGCAGTTGGAATTAAGGTTGGAGTCTGAAACATCTCTAGGTATAAATAGTAAGTGTGACCAAAGGTTTGGGGTAAAGTTGTCAAGTTAGTGCAGGGATTAGGTTTTATCTGAACCCTTGCATCTCAGGTTGCTTTGTCCCCTGTTGGTGGCTGACTTCTTAGCTTTCTGATGGACCATGCAGTCTGGTCTCTACAAAGCTGATTGTAATGATACTCTGCCCCTACTTGCCAACTCCAACCATAACCCCAGCTAGAACCTTTAAAAACATTTTATTTTTCAATGCTTTATATTGAAATAATTTCAGACTTACAAAAAGTTGCAAGAATAGTGCAAAGAATTTCCATACACCTTTCACCAAGATTCTCCAAATGTTAACATCTCACATAACTAGAGTAAAACTATGAAATCAAAAATTAATATTGATGCAATATTATCGTATAGCCTAGAGACCTTATCCACTTTCTCCAATTGTCCCTCTAATGTCCTTTTTCTGTCCCAGGATCTGGCCCAGGATCCAATCCAGGATCACATGTCACATTCAGTTGTTATGCCTCCTTAGTTTCCTTTATATGTGCCAACTTGCTCCTCAGTCTTTGTCTTTCATGACCTTGATGCTTGTGAAGAGTACTGGCCAGTAATTTTGTGGAATGTCCCTTAATTAAGGTTCGTCTAATGTTTCATGATTATTAAACTCAAGGTTATGCATTTTTTACAAGAATACCACAGAAGTGATGTAGCCTCTGTGCAATATATCAGGAGGCACATGAGATTGATTTGTTCCATAACTGGTAATATTAACTATGTTTGGCTTTCAAACAGCATTTTTCTCTTCATCTATAGCAATGGGACCACCAAGTTTTAGTGAGGCAAGTGGCTGCCCAGAATAAAGACTACATTTCCCAGCTTTCGTTACAACTGGGTCTGGTCTGTGTCTAAGTTCTGGCCAGTGAGAAGAACACCAAAGTTATGCGTACATTCTTATATACATAAGTATGTGTAAGAACGTACACATGACTTGGTTAAGATGGTGCCTGACAGGTTTCTCCATTGGAAAGTTACTATTTTCCCCTCTGTAATTAATAAGTATTATATGGGGAGAGTCTTTGAAACCATATAAATATCTTGTTTCTCATACTTGTGCCCATTAATTTTAGCACCTATTGATAATTCTTGCCTGAAACAATTATTACTGTGATATTTGTCAAATGATAATTTTCTATTTCTATCATTCTCTGTGCATTTATTAAAATTCTGCAAGGAATAGCATTTCCTTCTTTCTAATTTATTTATTCAATTATTTATATCAGGATGGATTGATGGATTTTATTTTATTCTGTGGGCAATCATCTGTTACTATCACTATTTATTTTATTGCTGAAATTGTCTCGGATTTGGCCAATTGGTTCCTCTGTCATTTTGACACACCCCATCATTTTTTGACCATTTCTTTTTGGAAGCATAAGATGGTCTAGAATCATCTTTTACTTTCCCTTCTTCATCCTGGAATCAGCCATGTCCCCAAGGGATCCTGATTCCTTTTTATTGGAGAGTAGTATGTAGAAATTAAGATCTGGGTACTAGATCTGGTCATTCAACCTGAACAATTTTAAGCCTCAATACAAGGGGGGCTTTGTTGGGTATTGCCATTTTTCATTCTTATTGTCTCAGTTACATTTTTATTATCAACTTATTTTTATGGCCTATGAAGTATCAAGACATAAACTACTGTTCTAATAGTTATAGAAATTTCAGTGTATATATTTATTTTTTATTGTGTTTCAATAAATATTTACTGAATATTTACTATTCTAACAATTCATCTATTTATCCTTGAGTACCAAAATTTATTGCCACTATACCTGAAAAGAGAACAGATTATGGATAATCTAACTCTGATTATATACTTGCACGTTTTGGTATGAATGTACTGTATCTGTTCAATTCCTTATCAATTGGCTAACTGAGCCAATTTGCTCAAGCTATTGGTCAATTTGGCAGAGCAAAAGTCAGCTTGGCTAGTTGTTGAGTATTGTTAGATCCTAATTAATTAACTATACTTTTCATTTTTAAACAATTGTGCTGTTGTGTACATACAACTTTAGTTAAAAGCTCAATTTCCCAGTTGGTAATACATCTGTCAAGATGGTTGAATCATCTCAAATCTCAGCAAAGCTGATATTCTGGAACACCCACTTCCCAGAGGGATATCAAAGAGTTATACGCATAGTCAACAGGTAATTTATGAACTCCAAAGCCAAATCTCCCAGTGCAAAAGCTAATCTGTTCTGTTTTGGTGAAGGATGTCTCTATTTCATTTTCTATGGATTTCTCATCAAAATCACTCTATAGATCAAACCAGGAGTACGATGAGAAACCCTTGGAACACAATTCAATCATTTTAATTTAGTCAACAATTTCCCCATGGGTAATGCAGCTAAAGCAATCATATAAATCAAAACACCTAATTCTTCTTATCTAGAAAGTCAAAGACTTTTCTACATTGTGTTTGACGTAGTTGGTGGCAAATGATATATTTAGAAGGCAAAATGCAAGATTTCAAGAGAGAGAAGTTAGAAGGAATTCTATATATTCTTCTCATAAAAATGCATGTTTTATTGCTTTTGCCTATAGCCCTTTCCTCAAAAGGTGAGCAGTTCCTGAAATGATCAAACTTGAGTTGTTATTATAAAAGTAGTTACTGTTCAAGAAATACATCTGAATAGGATGTATACCAGACTTTACAATGGCATTGTCCTTCCAAGGAGAAGGATGTCTTCAAGAGGCTTGGAAAGAACATCCAGGTATCTTTATTACCTTCTGTGCATTTCGAGTGAGTATTTCAACAGAAGCATGCTTCTTATCGGTAGTTCTGCTCTTATAATTGTGTTCTGAAAAAATAAGATCCATTCAGTCTTTTACTCTAGCCTCTCAAGACAAATATGATGCCATTTTGAAGTCACTTGGGAGCATCATTTCTTCATCCAGAGCTCCTGATGCAGAGGAAGTCAATTTCTCTCACCCCAACACACACAGACTCATCTTCCTGTTGGCTCTTGCTGCCCAAACTGATTGTCTTTGGCTCCAATTCCCTTTTTTAGATTACACCCAAGGGCAGGTACTGTTACCATCATGAGAATTATGGGGCAGAGGAAAACTAGTGCTGGCCTCAGATCAGCTGACTTGGCAACAGGGTGTGTGATCCCTCAGTATTTGTTAAAAAGTGAACAAACAACCTGGTGTTTGTCAAACACCTTCTCAGAAAGCCCCCTGCCCCCCAACTTCTACCTTGATTGCCTGTGTTGTTGCTGTTGGAAACTGTTCTGGAGAGTTCAGAGGGAGCTCTGCAGATCAGTTCTTGCACCTAGAAAAACAGCACCTATGTTTTCCTGGGATTCTGTGTCCTAGCACGACAGTCACTTTTTCAGTAAGGTGGTCATTTCTGCATGAGAAACATGCCCACATTCTACCTAGCTCTGCAGAGCTAGGCTATCTGTTCAAGAAATGCTGCAGGGAGAAGATCTGACATACCGCAGACCTGCTTTGGTGGTGAAAGGAAGGGAACATGGCACAGACTCACCCCGGGGCCTTTGCACTTGCAGTGCCCTCCGCCTGCAATGCTTTTTCCTGAGATCTCTGCATGGCTGTTTCCCTCTTGCCATTCAGGTCTCAGCTTAAACTTTCTCTCCTCTGAAAGGCTTCTCTGACCACAAGGGCACTCTGTTTTTCATCCCTCAGTTTTATTTTCTTCATCGCAATTATCATTATCTGATATTTTGTTGGTTTGTTTACTTGACAACTGAAGCTAGAATAGGGGCCCCTTGAGAGCAGGGGCCTTGTCTGTTTTTGGTCATGAGTGTTCCCCAGGGTTGAGACAGGAATGGTGAACCTGTCTTAGAACGGGTCTGCGATGCCTGGATTGATTAATATGTGGAACTATTGGCTTTACCTAGAAGAAGCAGGTCTGCGTGCCTCCTTCACTGGCATGCTGTGGTCTCAGGTACATCTCCAAATTGTAAATCCACACCCCTCCACCACTATCCTTCTTCCATAATCTCATTATCCTGATCACCCTCTTTGTAGAGGTTAGAAAAGTTGGATTTTGGTGGCAAGTGAAGGGTCCTTTGCCTCTTACTTTCAACCTTCTTCCCTGCTCAACATGACATAAATGAAGCAGTTGCAGTGCCCAGGCCAGCGAGCTGTCACCCGTGTGTGGAGTGTGCTTCACATTGTCAGTCATTCCATAACACGGGGGTGCAGACAGGGTTTGCCTTACTGTGAAATTCCAGGGCTGGCTGCTGCTTCCAAGGGACTGAGGGGAGCCTGTGCCTCTCAGCCGCCTCACCGTGTGAGCTGGACTGAGACCTGCTGTCTGACATCTCTCTCTTCCCACCCCAATTAATATCATGAAAAGGCAATGTTGATGCAAAACCGCATGCCGAGAGGCCTTTTGCTCCTAATTTAAACTATTAAAATGCCATCAAGAATTGCACAGCACTGTTTTCCTTCATTATTTCTTGTTGAAGAACAACCATGTGGAAAGGAATGCGTTTTGTTTCCATGCAAGTGGGACTCGTTTTTCAGGACAGTTTATGGTGCCCATTGGTGGGATTTATAGTCCCCAAACCCAACCCCCTTGCCAGAGATGGAGTTAGCAGATACAATTTCTATAAGCAAAAGTAAGTAAAATCAATACAAACTACCAAGACATTTATTGTGGACATTTGGTGGAATAAATCATCGTGGCCACCATGCTGGAGACAACCGTCATTTCAGCCATGCAGTGTTTTGGAGCCTGTGATATTTCTATTCTGTTTGCTTGTTCCTTTTCAATAAAGCACCAGCATTTCCTGTACCGTGGCAAATACCCCATCAGAGGTTACATCTGCTGCTCGGATGCAAGGCTGGTTATTCAAAGAACTGTTCATATGTCACAGCAAACTTTTCATGAATGCATAGTCTACCCACAGGGCTTGTTATTTTTGAAATTTTGGGCCAATTTACATTTTTGGGGGATTAAAACACATGCAGTTTGATCTCAGCTTTGACCTTTTAAATTGCTACAAGTTAATCTTTGGCTAAAAGCATGGAGAGCAGGAATAATTATATTTTGTGAAAGAAGCAAGTTATGTGCACAGAGGGTGACCGCAGTTATGGTAATGTTCCTCTTAGACAATGTTTCGATGCTAGAAATGGCATAAACAAAGAAAAACAGTATTTTCATGCATTTTTATTGAAAAACTGTACTTAGATTCTGGATGGCTGCTTTGCAAACAAGCTGCTCCTAGGTATTTTCCTTTGCCTGGCTTTCCTCCGTGCGAGTGACAGTGTACCTCAGCAAACGCTGCCAACAGGCTGCTGTGGCAGGATGCAAGGACCCTACCCAGTTCACGTGCTGTGCGTGATTCATTTAGGGAGCCACTGTGGTTTAGTTTGAAGTCGGAGTCCCCTTAGGCAATGTCTTGCTGACCTTTGAAGGAAGAGCATTTTTTGGCTTCTCTGTCCTGTTAACTCTCCACAGCTGGGCGGAAGTTGCTCCTCTGGGACCCTCCAGCTAGAAGGGACAGAAATAATAGCTGTGCTTGTTTAGTGCCGCCACTGTGCTCAAGGCTTTGTATCCATTAGCTCCTTTGGCTCTCACGTCCACCCCTGAGGAATGTACCAGTTACTCCCATTTTATAGGGGTGGGAGGACTGAAGTTATTCACCTTGTGGGTGGCAGAGGTGGGAGTTAGACCTAGGTCTGTCTGACGCCAGAGCCCACGGCAGGCTCTGCCATTGTGACATGCAGCCTGTCATCTAAGGCACCTAGAAGGTCCTTCAGTTCCACCATCTGCTTGTCTGAGGAAATGAGCAGATATTCTAGAAATGTCTAAGCCTTTTATGTCTCAGGGAATAGGTTCTACAGAGAGAGTCTGCTGTTTTCTCCCTGGAGTTAAGAACCACCAAGGCATCACATAATGAAATCTCGTGAGTTATGACTATGACATAAATCAACTGGTTTTTAACATGTGTTGCTGTGGCGTCCCCCAAAGTTAAACCTGAGCCAGATGAGCTTATACCACTGGTGCTGCCAATACCCACAACACACTTTCTCTTCCCCCCTGTGCAGGACCTTGAAGCTTCTCTTAGAAAAGGAGGAAAGAACACAGGGTTGGGTGTCACATAAAGAAAGATTCAAGCATGGGCTCCACTGACAACAAAATAAATGACCTCAGGCAATTTACTTAAACTCTGAGCCTTCACTTCATCTTTTGTAAACTGGAGATAATTATAACCTTGTCATCATCTCCAATGATGGGCCAGTCTTTATCCTTTGAGGGTGGGTTTGATTTTTTTGGAATACAGCTAAACACCCTTTGCAGAAAGGAGCTGTGAGTGAGGTGGGAGGTCTGCCTGTGAGAGGCTGGGCAGATCAGCTGTGACTACTGGTCTCTATGCTCCTTTCCTCATGTGACTTGCGAACTGGCTCCGCAGCAATTTCTGGAATGGTTTCCTGTTTGGCACAATTATAGCACAAAGTATATCACCTTATCTCACTGGGATGGAAAAGTTCTATTTGTTAAACTCTTATACATCATACGATGCCTTATGGATCTTTATTTCCTTTAAGACCATGGTTGAATGTTTATTGCTTAAGTGTTCTTTATGAAGGCCTCAGGACTGTATAGATACTTAATTTATTCCCAATTTGGTGAAAGCTGGTGAAGAAGAATATCACTCCTTATAATACAGTCTTAGACAATTCATTGAAATTCTTGATGCCTGTTTTTCAAGTCAAAAATGGGAAAATGTTACCTTCTTTATAGCAGTGTTGAAAGGATTAGAAATAATGTATGAAAAGCATCCAGCACAGTGCTGGCATGAAGTAGGTACTCAATAAATATTAACTAATGGGATATGACAAAATTACATCTGTCGTCATTGAAATTCAATTCCTTAAGCAAAAAAAGATAACTATTTTCACAGTTGGCTTTAAAATGTATGTTATTTCCAACAAACTATGATTTCCCCAAGCAATTAGGGACTTTAGTACAGTTTTTAACAAACGTTTACAAATACCTATTGTGTGCCCAATTAATGAAGTGTTGAAGGAGATCTGGGGCCACAACAAGCAGTGGGGAAGTGAGGTCAGGTAAAGGAGAAAAGAGGAGTAAGTAAGGATAACTGCAGAGCTGAAGGATATCTATAGTAGGTTCCCAAGCTAATGTGTCAGGAACACTAGACTGCTACAATCCAAACCACTGTGCTATGGAAACTTCCACAATGTGGAGGAAGGATAGCATAGTGGCGAACATCATGGCTCTGGGGCCACTGTCTGAAGTTGAATCCCAGCTCTGCCATTTACTGTGCAACTTTAATCTCTCTGAGCCTCAGTTTTCTCATATGAAAAATGGGATGACAGCATTTGCCACACAGGTTTGCTGTAAAATTTAAATGAATTAATATATTTAAAACATTTTGAATCACACCTCATAATAATTCAATAAATGTTTATTTAAAAATCATTGAACTGACATTCTATACCCCAGGTACCACTCTAGGCACAGGAGAGAGTACTGGTAGAGCACCTGCTGTCGTTGAGCTTCTGGACATGTGAACAATACATGTATAGAAGTACCATGAAGGAAAATAAAGGAGGGCAAGGAAACATCAAACATGTTAGGGAAGATGGCCAGGGAATGCCTTTCTGAGAAAGTGACATTTGACATGACATATAAATGCAGGGTGACCTTAGAGCATGTATCAGGGGTTGCAGGTAGAGGAAGACTAGCTTTCAATAGGGTTTCAGACCTGTGACATAGTCCCGTGGTCAGGAACTCCCAGAGCTGTTATGTTGTTCCATAAAAGTCTCAGGATACAAAATCAATACCCACAAATCTCTGGCATTCATATATGCCAATACAGTCAAGCTGAAGATCAAATCAAAAACACAATTCCTTTTACAATAGCCTCAAAGAAAATTAAATATCTAGGAATATATTTAACAAAGATGTGAAAGACTTATACAGGGAGAGCTATGAAACACTAAAAAAAGAAATTGTAGAATATGTAAACAGATGGCAAAACCTACCTTGCTCATGGATTGGCAAAATCAATATTGTTAAAATGTCCAAACTACCTAAAGTGATCTACAGAATTAATGCAATCCCTATCAAAATCCCATTATCATTCTTTACAGATCTGGAAAAAATAATTCTATGCTTTGTATGGAACCAGAAAAGACCTCGTATAGACAAAGCAATCTTAAGTAAAAAGAACAAACTGGGAGGTATCAGTCTACCAGACTTCAAGCTATACTACAAGGCTATAGTAACTAAAACGGCTTGGTACTGGAACAAGAACAGAGACATTGACCTCTGGAATAGGTCTGAGAATCCAGAGATGAAACCATCTGCATGTGGTAATCTAATCTTTGACAAAGCTGACAAAAATATACACTGGGAAAAAGAATCTCTTTTCAATAAATGGTGCTGGGAAAACTGGATCCCCACCTCTCACCTCTCACAAAAATCAATTCAAGATGGATAACAGACTTAAACCTAAGGCATGAAACCTTAAGAATTCTAAAAGAAGATGCTGGGAAGACCCTTTCAGACATCGGCCTAGGCAATGAATTCTTGAAGAAGAACCCCAAAACAATCACCATAGCAACAAAAATAAATAAATGGGATCTAATCAAATTAAAAAGCTTCTGCACTGCCAAGGAAACTGTCATTAGAGTGAATAGACAGCCCACAGAATGGAAGAAAATATTTGCTCTCTACACATCTGATAAAAGGCTGATAACCGGAATCTATCTAGAACTCAAAAAAATCAAAAGAAAAAATCAAACAACCCCATCAATAAATGGGCAAAGGAAATCAACAGAAACTTCAAAAGAAGACAGAATAATGGCCAGCAAACATATAAAAAATGGTCAACAACTCTAATCATTAGAGAAATGCAAATCAAAACCACAATGAGATATCACTTAACCCCAGTGAGATTGGCCTCTATCAAAAAATCCCAAAACAACAAATGCTGGCGAGGATGTGGAGAGACAGGAATGCTCATACACTGCTGGTGGGAGTGCAAATTGTGCAACCTCTGTGGAAAAGAATTTGGAGATACCTCAAAGAGCTAAAAATAGAAATACCGTTCAATGCAGCAATAGCACTATTAGGCATCTACCCAAAAGGGCAAAAAACATTCTATAATAAAGACATCTGCACCTGAATGTTTATGGCAGCACAATTCACTATTGCAAGGATGTGAAACAACCCAAGTGCCCGTCAATCCATGAGTGGATTATTAAAATTTGGTATATGTATACAATGGAATATTACTCAATCATAAGAAACGACAGTGATCTAGAACCTCTTATACTTTCCTGGATTAAACTTAAGACCATTATCCAAAGTGAGGCACCACAAGATCGGAACAATGGGCTCCACTTGTACTCGCCATCAGATTGGTACTAACAGATCAACACTAGGGTGATCACATGGCAGTAATACTCTCCAGGGATTAGGGGGATAAGGGATAAATCTGCAACTAAAGGACACGGGGAGCATGGTAGGGGGGAAGGGCATGACTCTAACCCTCGCTTGGGTGAGGCAAAGACATAAAGTGTAACCATAATGTTTGTACCCTCATAATATCCTGAAATAAAGAAAAAAGAAAACTGAACTACTGACAAGACTAACCCATATACAAACTTATCAGCATTATGCATTTGTTCATTAACCTAAAATGCCAGTGTTCTTTGGACAGCTGTCTACACGCAGTAGATGCAGCACTTGCACTGAATGACACACTAATTGTCTAGGCTGCTGCTTGTGGTTGTACGTGGTATAATCGGCTCTGTTGTCGTGGTGGTCCTGCTGGTTGCTTATCCTATATGTATCTTCATTTTAGTAATAGAATGGCGATTTTTGTTAGGGATTGGCCATATGTCCAGCTGAAAATGCACATCACTCAGACTCTTTTGCAGCTAAGAGTGGCCATGTGACACCATTCTGATCACTGAATTGTGAGTGGAATGATTTTAAGGGATTTTTGGATAAGTACTTGCTTTCTGGATACAAATGCTACCCCTTTCAGTTCTTTCTTTTCTTCCTGCCTGGAATGTAGATGTGATGACTAAAGGTGCAGCAGCTATTTTGGAATCATGAGGCAACAAATATGAAGAGAGAGGCATAAAATACAAGGCTTGTGGAGCAGAAAGAAGAGAAGAGCTAGAATACTGATGCCAGTGTTGGGTCTCTGAGAGATTGTTAAGCCTGCTTCTTGCATAAGACCAATAAATCCTTTCCTATTTAAGTCCCTGGTAGTCAGGTTTTCTGTTATTTGCAGCCAAATACATTTCTAACTGATACAAATAGCTTCCATAACAATGGGCTGGCGGATGCATATAAATTTCCCCTTTTTGAAATGGGCACTAGATTTTATGTGAAAACAGAGGGCATATGAGCAAATAATGAAAACAATATACAGTCTAGTTCTCTGAAGGGGAATCGGCCTTTCTAGCTACTGCTTTGTCTTAAATTGTGGCATCTGGCCTCCTTTATCTTTTGTTTCTTAAAAAATTTAAATTGAAGGAATCTATTGTGAGGAAGCAGATGGGCCACTTGTGTCTCTAGATCTGGCCAGGCTTAGTTCTGCTCTTCTTTAGCCTGATTTCTTGTCCTGGCTTTTTTCTTTTTTGGTCCCATCCTCCAGTTTCTTCCTGGCTTTGTTTGCCATACAAGCCAAATACTGCTCTCTCTGCAGTTGAGATTTCAGAGGCACTTCTTGCTCCATCATTTTGGCCCAAAGTGACTTGACCTAAAGCCATGAGAATGGCCAGAGAGAGACCAGCCAAAGTCCTATTTGCTTTTCTTGGTTCTTTAGAAAAAAATTCAGTGATCACTCCATCCCCAGGTAATTGTATTTTCTCACTCCCAACCCCTCCTGCTTCAGCCCCCAGTTTACTGGAAGAGAAAGAGGGACAGGGCTTTGGGCAGTCACAGCTTAGAGGTGAATACTTCCCTGCCCACCCCCTGGCATGGCAAGAGCAACAGAAACAGCACATGCACGTTCCTTCAGCCATCAGCAAACGGGGACTCTGATATCTGCCAAGATGTGCCCGAGCCTTTGGACTCCTGTTTGCTGTGTCCACATCTGCCTAGAGATTTCCCAGAGAAAAGAAATTTGGATAGTTCCTCTCCCAAAGTGATGGTGGTCATGTGGAGAGAGCGTGGGGTGAAATGTAGAAGTGAATACGGTGTTCATGAACTGCTCCGATACGTGGGAAATAATCTCCCTCTGAGTCCTTTCTTTTCCCATAAACATATAATTACATCCTAAATCAAGAAGTGCCAATACCACATACCTGCAAATGCCAAAAGTGGTAAAAAATATTAAAATGAAATGGGCCTCTCCAAAGACATTCTGCTATCCTGTGTGCTCTGGCAACTGCTGCCTGCTGCAGGAACACTCCTCAGCTAAACTCCTGGTTGTGAGAAAGAGATTTTTTCCCCCTAGTCTCCAATTTCATTTTCCTCACCCCTTTGTCCTTGTGTTATTTATGGGACAAGGCTCAGGAGTGAGTTGCCGAGGCTCTCTTTAGCATATGCTTCATAAGTTTTATGAACCTCAATTGAATTTGCTTTTTTGTCTCTCCAGTCTAGGCTGGATAACTGCTTTCTGGAATAGAACCTATCCTCATGCTGAAGGCCGTGAGTTCAGACCCCTAGCCCTGCCAGCCTAGACTCTTCCCAATCATTTGCTTCATTTCCTGATGTGACAGGGCACCTGCAATGGCCATGTTGCTCCCGCTGGGGTATGTGGGGGGCATCAGTTCCCTCCTCTGCCCCTCAGCTCGGTAAATACTCATCTTGTGAATGCTACTGTTCACTCCCTCTTCAGAAGCGAGGCTGCCTCTTCTATGGGGAGCCTCCCTCCCTTACACGCTTCATAAAGTGCTAAGCCGGCTTGAAGTGCTCAAAAACCAGAAGCAAATGAATTTGCCAGACCTAAGCAGGTGGACAGGTAGGTTGGAGCTCCTGTTTAATAACCAGGCAAAATATATGGTTGATCTGTCCAAGTATGGTTGACATTTGTCATTGTTGGCCTTCTCAGCATCAGAGCACTCTTCCTTTTTGAGACAAATCTCTCATGGTGGGGGTCTTAGAGAAAGGCAGGTCACAGGTGCTCACAATAAAACCAAAGACAGGGGCAGATATCCCTTATTCCTTAATCCCCATCTGCTTGGAAAATAAGATGCTTCTACCAGGATGTGGAATTCTCAGGGAGGGATGCAAGGATGCAGGGGCTGCTGGAGATTGGCGGTGCAGGCAGAGCTGGGTGGCGTTGGCTGTGCTGGAGATGACCTAATAATACCCCGCCTGCGTGGGAACTTAGCTGTGTTCCTGGCTGCCCAGCCTCCCATTTTCTGTCTGTCTTCAAAGCCTAGATCTTCATTCTTCCAGTTGATTCTGAGAGTACCCCTTTCAATACGCCCCTTTTGGTACAATCTAGAACCTAACTGGCACACCAAAGAAAAATTAAATTCCCTCCTTGCCCCAGCCCCCCATCCACTAGAGCAAAATCGTGAGAAACCGGCCTGCTGCTCCACTTCGGGTTTCATTGTACCTCAGCTGGACAATAGCTTGTTTCTTATGTGACGTAATGTCACCACTCCTCCAGCCCCTGTCATGATCTGAGTTAAGGTCAGGCTTGTTTTCTTCAGTGCATTTTGGGGAGGAGTTCAAAGGAGGTAACCCGTCTTGGATGTTTTTACCACACAAGTAACACATGAATGCATGTTCCTCATGAAAGATTCAAGCAGTGCAGAAATATTCAGAGGAAAATGTGAGAGCTTCCCTAGCTGCAGGCCCTCATCTCTCCTCCTTCCTACCCCAAGGGGCAAGCCCTAAGAACACTGCTTTATTCAGTCCATACACTTTTAAAACACAGAAATGGGACACACTATGAATTTTGCTTTGTGGCTTGGTTTTGAATTAACAATTCGGGAGAACTTTCCATAAAGGCTCAATATATTCTTTTAATGACTGCATAATATTCCATACCATATTTTATTTCAACTCTTTCATTTAGGAGTCTAATTTTTCATTAATAGAAAAAATGTTCCCATGAATGACCTTCTATATTCATCTTTGTGTTCATGTTTAAATATTTTTTTTTCTAGAATAGATTTTTTTTAGAATTCAATTTTTTCTAGAATGGAATTCCTGGATCAAATATTATATATGTTTACCGTTTTGATACCTATCATGCAACAGCTTTCCAAAAAGGCTTCACCAATTTACAATCCCTCTAACAGAATAGCCTGAGAGCTCGGTCCTCCAACCCTTTCAATGATTTTATAGACATCTAATTCTCTTTCCACTTAAAATTGTCAAAGTGGTTTTGATTTCCTGTGACAGAACTCTGCCAGAGATGCCGTTCTATGATCCCATGCCTATGTTGCTTAAACTCTTCTGTGACTACCAAATACAGTCCAAACCGAAACATTGCATTCTTTCCTTGAGCCCCACTTTTGCTCAAGGATCTGCCACAGCTGCCCTTGCCTCTGGCATCAAGACTGGCCCAGCTTGCCTTTCAGGCAGGCTCTCCAGAATTGGGCTGCATTCTCTGTTATCAGTATGGTGTCTCTGATTCCTCACACCCACCTTGTGCTCCAAATGAGCGTATCTCCCACTTGTCTGCTTGAATCTGCAAGGTGAAAATACCTGGTATCCCCCCCAGATAAACTGGTGTCTTTGGGGCTTTGCCTCCTCCCGTCTCAGCTCTGTTGCCCCTCTCAGCTCCATCCTCTCCTTACCTGTGCACTCCAAGCTCGGGACAGTCCCACCCCTCTAGAAGACTGCCCTGGGCATGTAAGCTCACATTTCTCCCGTCTCTACTCTTATGCTTTGTGCTGTGTTCTGGCACACTCTGTCCCACTCTCCAACAGAACTCAGCACTTGGTTATAGCAGAATATAAAGCTGTTATTTGGTAATTATTTCACATGAGTACATTTTGTCCCGACCTAGATTGTAAGGCTCTCAGATGATAGGTGCCATGTCTTGTTTTCCTTTTGTACCCTAAAATATTTAAAATGAGAAAAGAAAAGAAAGGATATTTATTGAATACTTACCATGGATAAAGTGCTTTCTTAACCATGAACGCATTTATTATTCACAACAATCCTGGAAAGATATTTTTACATTTTAGAGATATGAAACAACTTGCCCCTGAGAAATTCCCCAAATTCAAATTCGGATATACCTCGGCACCGTGCCATAGTGCTTCTCTGTTGACTGGCCAATTGCCCTCGAGGCCTTTATATCCCAGAGTGGCAGAAGTGGTGAACACCTACTATGAGTAATTAATTAATGAAAAGTAAAAATGTGCCTTATTTGCCTAGAAAGATGATTTTTCAGGACCCCCACAGTATTTACTCTGTGTGCTATTATTTTCTTTTCGATATTTGAAAAAAAACTTTTTATTTTGAGATCATTTTAGACTTACAGAGGAGTTGCAAAAATAGTGCAGAGTTTCCATATACCCTTTACTGAGATTCCCCCTAATGTTAAAATCTTACATAACTATAATGTAATTACGAAAACTAAGAAGTTAACACTGGTATAAGACTTAACTAAATTACAGAACATGTTAGAATTTTCCCAGTTTCTACTAATATCCTTTTCTGTTTCAGAATCCAATCTGTCATTCTCAATGGTGAAAAACTGAAAGCTTTTCCTCTGAAATAAGAAACTAGGCAAAGATGCCCACTCTTACCACTTCTATTCAATATAGTACTGGAAGCCCTAGAGCAATTAGGCAATCTAGAGCAATTAGACAAGAAAGAGAAATAAAAGACATCCAAATTGGAAAAGAAGAAGTAAAATTATCTCTGTTTACAGACAACATAAACTTACGTGTAGAAAATGCTAATGATTACACAAATAAACTGTTAACTAATAAATGGATTCTGCAAAGTTGCAGGATATAAAATCCAAACACAGACAAAAGCTGCATTTTTATACACTAGCAATGAACAATTTAAAAAGAAAATTAAGAAAATAATTCCATTTACAACAGCATCAAAAAGATAAAATACTTAGGAATACACTTAACCAACAAGGTGAAAGACTTGAACACTAAAAACTATAAAACATCACTAAAAGAAATTAAAGAAGACATAAATAATAAAAGACATCTCATTTCCATGAAAGACTTAATATTGTTAAGATGTCCATAGTAGACAAAATGATCTACAGATTTAACGCAATCCCTATAAAAATCCCAATGGTACTTTCTTTACAGAAGTATAAAAATAATTACAAAATTAATATGAAACCACAAAAGACCATGAATAGCCAGATCAATCTTGAGAAAGAATAATAAATCTGGCTGTATCACACTTCCTGATTTCAAAATATATTACAAAGCTACAGTAATCAAAACAGTATGGTACTGGCATAAAGACAGACATATAGATCAATGGAATATAATAGAGAAATCAGAAATAAATCTTCACATATAAGGCTAAATGATTTTTGACAAGGGTGCCAAAACCATTTAATAGGGAAAGGACAGTCTTTTTAACAAATGTTGCTGGAAAAACTGAATGTACACAAACAAAAGAATGCAGTTGGACCCCTACTTACACCATATATAAAAATTAACTCTAAATGGATTAAAGATTTAAACATAAGAGCTAAAACTATAAAATTCTTAGAAGAAAACATAGGGGAAAATCATGATATTGGATTTAGCAATGATATCTTGGATATTACACCAAAAGCACAGGCAACAAAAGAAAAAAATAGATAAATTGGACTTCATCAAAATTGAAATTTTTTGTGCATCAAAGGACAATATCAAGAAAATGAAAAGGCAACCTACAGAATGGGAGAAAATTTCTGCAAATCATATATTTGGTAAAGGATTAATATCTGGAATATATAAAGAACTCCCAGAACTCAATGACAACAGCAACAACAAACTGGTTCAATTAAAAAATGGGCAAAGGACTTCTACAGGTATTTCTTTAAAGAAGATATACAAATGGCACATGAAAAGATACTCAACATCAGAAATCATTAGGGGAATGCAAATCAAACCTCAATAAGATACCACATCACACCCATTAGGATGACTATTATCCCCAAAACAGAAAGTAATCAGTGTTGGTGAGGATATGGAGAAATTAGAACCCTTATGTATTGCTCTAGGGAATCTAAAATGGTGCAGTCACTGGGGAACATGGTATGGTGGCTCCTAAAAATATCAAACACAGAATTGCTGTATGATCCAGCAATTCCATTTTTATGTATATACCCCACATTATTAAAAGCAGAGACTTGGATATATGTTTGTATGGTAATGGTCATAGCAGCATTATTCACTCAAATGCCTATCAATGGATGAATAGATAAACAAAATGTGGCACATACATACCATGGAATTTTACTTAGCCTCAAGGAATGAAATTCTTATGCATGCTACAAAATGGATGAACCTTGAAAACATTATTCAAAGCGAAATACCAGACACAAAAGGACGTTAAATGATCCCACTTACATGAAATACCCAGAATAGTCAAATTTATGGAGAAAGAAAATAGAATTGTGGTTACTAGGGGCTGAATAGAGGGGAAAATGGAGAATTATTGTTCAAAGGGTATAATAATTTCAGTTTGGGATGATGGAAAAGTTCTGAAAGTGTTTGGTGGTGATGGCTGTACAATAATGTGAATGTAAATTACTGCCACTGAATTATACACTTAAAAAGTGTTAAGATGGTAAGTTTTATATATATTTTACCACAATAAGAAAAATAGCCATAAATTCACACTGCTACCTCTGGCTCCAATCCAGCACCACAAAAGTTATTCCAGTCTTCTTCCTTTCTTTATTTGTAATTTCTTTCTCTAATAGTAAGAAACTTGGTTCTCATTATCTATAATTTATCTACTTACATGTTCAACACTGGTAAACACATAATGTAGTTTCAGAATTGCTAACCCAATGCCTCTGTGAGATACAGATTTACCAATGAGCGTACAGTGTTTGTGTACATCCTTTTTGTCTTTAGCCTCATAGTATTCTGTCAAAATACTGTTTTACAAAGTTATTTAGGTCAGATCTTTTCTTCCTCACCTTCTTCAATGTGGTTGTGTCATTCATGTAATATAGTTGGATTCATTTGTCACAAGTGCCTACCTGATGGCCAATGAGGTAGTGTAAGTGAAATGTCTAATATACTACCTGGCATGGAGCAGGGTCTTAAGAAATGTGAGCTGAACCTGAATTTGTGGCATTGGTCGGTGTTGTCCATCAGCTTTATTACTCCAGCCCCAAGAAATAAATGTCAAAAGAGCTTGGACCAGGTTTCAATTGCCATTTGTGTCTGTGGCTCAGAACCAAGGTAACTAGCCCACGAGGATCAAGTCAGAAGTGCTGTCCTCATTAGCATCATGCTCTAAGCTACCTACCATGGGACAATAAATCTGCAGGTTTAAATGATGAGTCATAGTGAAAGGTGTGAATTATGCAAGGAACAGAAGATTTCAGGGGTGTAAAACTGCAGAAACCCAACAAAGTAAGAGCTTATTCCCTTTTCTGCTTGTCTCTTGAAACAGCCCACATTTCTCCACTCATTAGCTCTTCCATATCAGTCACCTCTTGATTCTGTAGTGGATCCTGATGTTGTAGTTCACTGGTGTCAAATGGTGCATCCCCTTGGACAACTTGAGATTAAGTTAGGATTTTTCTGGTTGCGGGCAACAGAAACCAACCCTAGCTAACTTAAGCAGAAAAGGAATAAGGAGTGTTCTGGAGGATGTGGGGTAGCTCATATAATTGAAGGGGAAGCTGTTGGATCTTGTTTCAGAATAATAGGGACTGGGGAAGCCCTGGGATGTTCAGTACCTGGAACCAATCACCACTGTGTCCAGGGCATGGCTTCAGGGTTAATCAAGTCTAGTAACTTCTCCTTGTATCTCTCCCATCAAGATTCAATTCCTGGGATCTAGCCTGGGTCCGATGCCCATCCCTGTGTTGTGTGAAGGCAGAATACCTTGAACAGAGACCCACCAGTGGGGGAGGATGGTAAACCCCAAACAACAGATGTCCACTACACTCTATGATGTCCTCATTTTCCTTCCATCCAGTGTGAGAACTAAGTTAGTTTATCAATGAAAAAACAAAGCAATAGACTGTCTTTCCCCATGTTCCCTGCAAAAATTAACTTTAGATTTTAAATAGCTATCACTGCTAGGGCAGGTGTGAGCAGGTGGGGTTGGCTTTGCTGTTGTCTGAGCAGTGCTCAGGGGAGTATGAAGCCCATGGTCAGAGCAGGTCCCTCGGACATTTACCCCGCCTCTTCTAAGCCAGCCCTTCACCATGGGGCTGGGGTGTTGGTTTGAAGCACTGGGATTTCCCCAATTTCACATTTTATGAAACCCTTAAATATAATCCAAATAGAAATTAGGTTGGGTATGAGAGTCAATTTAATACAATACCAAGCTTAAGAGCATGGGTTTGGAACTAGAAAGACTGGAGTTCAAATCCCGATGTGGACACACTCACCAGCTGGGTGCTCTTTGATGTTATTTAACATCTGCAGGGCTGACTTTCCTCATGTGTAAAGTGTGGAGAGGGTCTAGCAGGGTTAAAGGTTATGAGAAATGAGTTCAGACACTCGGGCTCATTCTCCTAGGTATGTGATTGTGAGCAAGTTATTTCGTGTCTTTAAATCCTTCCCTTATCAGTAAAATGGGATAATGGTAGCACCTCCCTCCAAGGCTTGATCCGAGAACTAAATGAAATAATGTACTCAAGTTGCCAATGTTGTTATTATCACAGAGTTTTCTGGAGGATTAAATGAGCTCTGTGTGTGAGGTGCTTGGAATAAGCTCTTCCTTACCACAGTAAGCCCTTAATAAATGGTGGCCATTGATACTATGTGGCTTCATGGCTGTTCGTGAATTATCTGTTCTTCCTCACATTTGTGTGGGTAATTGAATTCCTTTGTATGTACATATATTTTAAGCAAATTGCTTTGTATCTGGTGAAAGACTCCCTGTTGCTGTTATTTTCTTCCGATAATTCTAAAAGATTACAAAGACCTGAGGAGACTTTTAGAAAAATGTTTATAAACTAATTTGATTCGACAATCTGACTTCCTCTTGAGTTTTCAAAATGGTGAGACTTGTCCTTAACTTCAAGGTTCTTTTTTTTATAAGGTAGAGTTGAGAATGTATTCTAATAATTTAGATGAAGAAAACAATGGGACAATCTTTTATTTATTTATTTATTTCAGGGTCTGAGTTCTTTGACCCTACTTTCCCAACAGATTTGCTGAATTCTCTGCTTATTTGCTTGTGGAAACAGAAATACTTGACTGTGTCCTGCTGTTAGAGATTGCCCACAGATCCCGCGCACGGGATTTGGAAGCGAGCCTTCCCATTGGCTGCTGCATCAGGAATGTTTCTCTTGTTGTGACCTAGATTTCATATCTACATCACGCGCTCTGCCATTCGGCTTTTTAATCCCTTCTGAATTCCTGGACGCTGCTCTCTGTCCTCATGATTTGTCACCTCTGTGTTTCTCTAGAGAATGCCTTACCTCTCCCGTGGGGACTCCAGTCTATCACAGCCACCCCATGATTTCCTGCCGATAGTCTCATTGGGAGGGAAATTGCTCCATCAGCTCCTCTAAGGGACAAGCTGTTTTAAAGGATTACTGTAACCCCTCAGCTACTGCGTTACTCCCTTGGTGGAGCCCAGGCCTGTGGCTTTTTGGACTCCCAACATCCCTGTCCTCTAAGGGTGCCGCTTCTCAGATGCATTTCTTGGTGCCCTTTGAGCTTCCAGTGCGGGCTTCCCCGCCCACAGCTCAGCTAAATAACCTTGCATCTTCTCGTGAGATTGGCCTTTTTAATTCTTCAGAATGACTTCTTCAGGACTCCTCAGAAGTCCCCTCAACTGACGGTGCCTCATCATTTAGGCCTCAGTCTCTTTTGTAATGCCTTTGTGTCCAGTAGCTGATACACATTTCATATTTACAACAAAGCCATGGTTTTCTGGCAACTTGTAGTTTACAAAGCAGCTCACACACACTGTCTCCACTGACCCTGGTAAGACAGGTGTGAGTAGGCCAAGCAGAGCTGTGTCTTATGTGGAGGTTCAGTTCTAAATATAGTGCATAAGGTGAAAGAATTACCTTGAAAAATACTTAAATCATCTACAAAATGTAGCATCCATGGTTGGGGCATGTAACTCTGTATGGTAATGTGTATGTGTAATTCCATAATACTGTGAAATATAGCAGATAATAAAAGTACATACGTAGAATATGCATTTATATTATTTTAATTTTTAAAAATTGTTACTATTGCTTCACCCATGTAGCTGGAGTTGTCTAAGAAGGGCATGATGTGCCTCTCCTAGACAACAACAAACCCTTTATGAAGGCAGAACCTGGAACATGGATGGGTTAGGAGATTGATACACAGCTCTGAAGTGTGGAGCTGGGCCTTGAACTCATGTCTTCTGACTCTGATTTTATCTTCTCTTCCTGTCTCACTGTGGATGAAGGGGATTTAACTGTTACTTTCAACATTCCTTTTCCATTTCCTTAATTTCGAAGTTCTATGTAGGGAATTCTCCCACTAAAATTCTGCCCATTTTTTTTTCAAAATAAGCCCAGTGTTGTATTTCTGTCCTGAATTTCTCTAAATGGTAAGCTGTCTATGAGCTTTAGGAAATGTTGTGCTGTGGGGAAAAGCCATCGTATTCATCAACATATAACTGACTTTAGCTTTGCTTATGAACTACTTGGCAGTTTAAAAACAACTTGAAATTAATTGCTTTTAATTTGAAAAATCCACCATTCTTCTGTTAATCTGTAGCATCACCTGGTTATCCAAACAGCTGGGGGCATAAACCCTTCTGGAGACTTGGGAATATGGGCAACGAGGGGTCTATCCTGTTGCCTTTTGAATTCCTTTTCTGCACCTCTGTGTGGGAGAGCAGTGATGCTGTTCACTCCTGGGGGAACTGAGGCAGGATCTGATGAGACTTAATATGAAATTCAAAGTGCCTTAAACAAGGTAGGAGGGGCACAGGGCTCACAGTTCAAACAAACACTTACTTTCCCACTCAGAGAAAGTTTAGTGAACACCTGCTGTATACCTAGCACTGTGCTTGGTGATAAAGAAGACGCAATCAAATTTAAGACCTGGCTTCTGCTAACATTAAAACAATATTGTTGAAAAAAGAAGAACAAATTTTGAGAGTTGACATAGGAATCAGTTAGAAAATGAGGCAGATCAAGTATAATCACCACCATCATTGTATCTAAATGCAAAGTCTGAGTATAATTGGAATTTAGAAAAGTGAGCTAGAGGAAGATTAGATATGTTGGGGAAAGTCTTCCTGGGGGAAGCAGGGTTTGAGTGGGTCTTTAAAGGATGAGACCATGTAGTGTGGCAGCCTTTATAGATAGTTAAGACTTGCGCATGAGTCACATGCCTCATCTCAGTGGTTGTGTGACACAGGTAAGTCACCTCATCTTTCTGAGCTTTAGTTTCCTAATATGCAAAATAGGAAAGAGACATCACAGGGTTATTATAAAGATTAAATTAAAAAACATGGTTATTTGACTGAGGTGCCAATTATTTAAATGGGAGAAAAGAAAGTCTTTTCAACAAGTGGTGCTGGAATAACTGGACATCCACGTGGGTAAAAAATGAGTCTCAATCCTGTCCATATACAGAAGTTATTTTGAAAGGATGATAGATATAATATATAAAATCAGAACCATCAAGCTTCTGAAAAAATCATAGGAGAATATTTTAGTGGCCTTGTGGTAGGCAAAGACTTCTTTGTGAGGACATGAAAAGCACTAACCATAAAAGTAAAAATTGAGAAATTAGACTACCCCAAAACTAAAAATTTCTGCTTATCAAAAGATACTGCTAAGAAAATAAAAAGACAAGACACGGACTGGGAGAAAATGTTTGCAATAAATATATACAACAAAGATATTTGCATATCCAGAAAATACAAAGAACTCTTACAACTCAATAATAGAAGACAAACAACCCAATAAAAACATAAGCAAAAGATATGAACAGAAACCCCACAAAAGAAGATATGTAAATGAGCATATATGAAAAGATATTCAATATCTTTATTCATCAACAAAAGGCAGATTAAATCACAATGAGATACCACTATACATCTATTAAAATGACTAAATTAAAATAACTGATAATACCAAGTTGTAGAACAATTGAAACACTCATATAATGCTGGTCAGAATTTAAATGGTACAACCACTATGGAGAATTGTTTGGCAGTTGCTTGCAAAGTTAAACATACATTCTCCCTGTGACTCATGAATTAAACTTGTAGGTATTTACCCAAGAGAGATGAAAACATATGTCCACAAAAAGACTCATACAAAAATGTTCATAGCCTCATTCAAAATAGCCAGAAATTGGAAACAACCTATATGTGAGACAAGTGAAAAGATAAATTACAGTATATCCATATAATTGAATACTACTCAGCAATAAAAAGGAACACATTTCTGATATACAAAATAACATGGGTGAACCTTATTATGCTGAGTGAAAGACATCAGGCACAAACGTACACATACAGCGTAATGCCATTTATGCTAAATTCTGAAACAGGGAAGAAGAATCTACAATGTTAGAGAGCAGAATGATGGTTGCCTTCAAGGCAGGGAACTGACTGGAAAGTTGTGCAAGGGAAATTATGGGTGATGGATGTGATCTCCCTCTTCTTTGGACTGGTGGTTACAGGAGTATACATATTTAACAAAACTCATCGAGCTGAACACTTAAGATCTGTACATTTTTCCGTATGTAGGTTATTCCTAGATAAAAAGACAGCATGTGAAAGTGCACAGTACATGGGAACTTCTCAGCAATGGTGTCTGTGGGGGTACAGGCATGGATAACACCAGGTGTTTTAGTTTTGACCTCCTGCCTCATTAAGCCAGTGGCTCTGTCAGCTGTCTCTTTGCCTGTCAGGGTCCTGTGGACTCATATGGGACTCTTGCCAGATGTTGTGATATTCTCATTCTATTGCCCCCAATATGCACTTTGTCCAGACAGTTTTCTGGAGAACTGTTCAGGAATCAAATCTGCCCTCCACCCCTACCTCATATATACACACAATCATGGATTGATCTTCCTCCCTCCCTTTCTCCTTTTCTCTTTCCCTCCTTTTTTTCCTTCCTTCCTGTTCATCTATCATCTTGCTCCTACCTCATTCCAAAGCCAATTTAATGTGGCTTATAAAAATATGTCAGCCACTGGACAAATTAGTGTGGGAAATAAATGTAAAATCAAAACCACAAAGAAGTAGACACTATTTGGTCCTGGACCCTTGCTAGCGGCAGGCTACAGATTCAGCTCTGAGCTTCCTGGCTACAGCTACAGCAACAAAAAAAGAGAAATACGATTAGGTACTAAACAGACCACAGAGCAGATTCTCTTTAGCCCAAAGCAGCATCTTGAGCTGATATCTGTTATTCAGAGCCCCAGGTTTCCAATTTGTTTGCCTGAGTGGTGGATTAGTGGTGAGGAGAGAGGGAACTGGAGATTTTTTTGCTCTTGGCTCAGCTTTGCTGGCAGGGAGACACTGAGAGTTTCCTTTTGGAAGTGAATGGCGCTGGGGTTCTCCCTCCAGCGGAGACACGTTATTGGTATTCCGAGTCTCCGTTGTCATCCGCTGTGTGGATTAGCTGCCCCACTGCACAGTTCATCCTCATGCTGTTTTTCTGAGATCTGTTTTGATGTTGACACCTTTTCTTCAGTTATATTCTGGCAAGACAAGCTTGTTACTGAATGGTCAATCCCAGCAGAGGGCTTTTTCACTCTTCCTAGCTGTTTTTCTTTGATTATGGTGGGCTTACTTTTTCCCTTCTCCTTCTCAGAGTTATTTTAGACTTTGAAATCTCCTCTCAGGGTTTTAGCCAGAGCTGTCAAGTACATGGATGCAGGCATTTTATAAAGATAGAGAGCCCTCTCCTATTGACCCTTTTAAGAATGAGCTTCCTAAGTATAGGCAGTTGCGGGGCTTGCAATATATTATAGATCCATCTTCTGCTTGCCTTAAAGAGTCACTTCCCCTAACAGTCTGCCATTTGGTAGCTGGAAATGAGATTTTCAGAGAGTTCAGTGAAATTAAATCTTGACTGGCAAGAATGGGTAGCTTGTTGTAGTGTCTAGTACCCCCAGTGTCAAGACCTGGTGTTGGGGGATATGGATTCCAGATTAACCTCTGGATGTCAGGCAAGTAACGTAAGCTTTCTGGGCCTGCTTTCCTCATAGTACAATGTTGTTGTGAAGTTCAAACAAGATATAATACTTAAAGGTGCTCTGAAAATTCAAGGGCTTGAAACTGCAGGTATGTAAGGGAGAAGATAAGAAAGAAATATTTTGTAAATTTGATCCCCAGCATTGAATTTATGGGTTGTATTCAGTGCCTGGGTAGGGGGAAAGAAGAACCAAGAAACATATTCCCTGTCCCGAGTTTCAGACAGAGATTGAAGGTTGTATGTAAAATGCAAAACGTTTACTCTTGAAACCTGTCTGAAGTCTTGTGTGTGTGTGTGTGTGTGTGTGTGTGTGTGTGTGAGAGAGAGAGAGAGAGAGAGAGAGAGAGAGAGAGAGAGAGAGAGAGAGAGAGAGAGAGAGAAGTAAGTTTTGGTGCTGAAATTTGTTTCCTTAACCTTTTTTCTTTAAATACATAATTTTTTCCTACTGGTACTGATATCTAGGTATTTCAAACATATCTCTTCTCTTGCCTCCCTTGTGTGGTGTGTTTTAGATAATGAGAGTTTCATAACTTGTCAGGTTTCCCTTTTTGCTTTGGCTACCAGCAACCTCAGTGGTATAACTATTGCTTATCTAAATAATAATGATATCCAAGGTGCTTGAAACATTTCCTTTTTGTGTCTTCTTCTTCCTACTTTTTTTTTTTCATTTTTGCATTTGAATAGCCTTATTGAATATATCTCTTTTGGTGCAAGTGATTCCAGATCTTGATTTTGGAAGTGTAAGTAATTTATATAAATTAACATGGAAATATAAATAATGCCAAAACATAACAAACACTATCTTATTGGAAAAATGAGTTTTAATTCAACAACTCTCTTGTTGCAATGGCTGAGAAAAGGGCTCTCTTGAATTGTAAAGCAGCTATAGCAAACAATGACTCCCATGGAAGGAATTGGGTGGCATGTGGGAGGCACTAGCCACTTGATGATTCTCTAGATTTGTAGAGGAGGACAAGCTTTGGGCCACTTTCTTACCAGCAGCTGTCAATGGACTGCTCAAGCAGATTTCCTAGTCTCCATTGGTAAATACATGTATTGTCAATGCTTGGCACTCAGACCAGTGCTTTTAAAACTTTAAAATGCATGTGAATCTCCTGGGGATCTTGTTAAATGCAGAATCTGATTCATTATTTCTGGAATTGGGCCCGAGAGTCTGTTTTCTAACCAGTTCTCAGGTGATGCTGATGCTGTTGTTCTGTGGACCATAATTTGAGTAGCAAGGACTTAGAAGTCACTCAGCCTGACCTGTTGAATGGAAGAATCCGACTTGTTGATGAATCATAGTTCCTAGTTTCAGAACTGGCTATATTGATAGACCTGTCTTCTCTTAAAAACCCCAATTCTTCATAGTCCCTAATTTCTGAGTATCTTCCAAGTATCTGCTAAAAGTTTATCATTTTTTCTACTTCTTGATGAGCTTCCTTCTTTCTTTCCTTCCCTCCGGATCCACACCACACTCTGAAGTCCATTCCCAGAGAGAATAGGTTGCGAGCTGTAGTGTTTTTAGATAAGAGTCCAATCTCCCTAGGCTTAGATGTTCACTGGCTTGTACTTTCTCACAGACCTGGGGGTCCCACAGGGCCTTGCACCTAGTGGATGTGTCTTAGATGTTCATTGACTGATTGATAGGCCTGTGATTCTAAATAATTAAACACAGCTATGTGCCACATAATGATGTTCCAGTCAATGACGGACTGCATATATGACAGTGGTCCCATGAGATTATAATGGAGCTGAAAAATTTCTGTTGCCTAGTGATGTCATAGCTGTTGTAAAATCATGCATTGCATCATGTGTTTGTGGTGATGCTGGTGTGAGCAAACCTACTGTACTGCCAGTCATATAAAAGTATAGCCCAAACAATTATGTATGGTACATAATACTTCATAGCGATAATAAACAGGTATGTTACTGGTTTCTGTATCTGCTATACCATACTTTCATCATTATTTCAGAGTGTACTTCGTCTACTTATAAAAAAAAAGTTAACTAAACAGCCTCAGGCAGGTCCTTCAGGAGGTATTGAGGAAGAAGGCATTGTTATCATAGGAGATGACAGCCCATGCGTGTTACTGCCCTGAAGACCTTCCAGTGAGGAAAGATGCAGAGGTGGAAAGACAGTGATATTGATCCTGATCCTGTGTAGACTGATGTGTTTATTTGTATCTCAGCTTTTAAAAAAAGTTTGAAAAGTAAAAAAAAAAAATTTAAAAATAGAAAAAGCTTATAGAATAAGAATATAAAGAAAATATTTTTGTATAGCTGAACAATGTGTTTTTGTTTTATTAATAAATGCTATTATAAAAGAGTCAAAAGTTTACAATAACTGAAAAGTTTATAAAGTAAAAAGTTACAGTAAGATAACATTAATTTATTATTAAAAAATATATTTTAAAAAATAAATTTAGTGCAGCCTAAGTGTACAGTGTTTATAGAGTCTACAGTAGTGTACAGTAATGTCCCAGGCCTTTATATTCACTCACCGCTCGCTCATGCACTCAGAGCAACTTCCAGTCCTGCAAGCTCCATTCATGGTAAGTGCCTTACAGGTGCACCATTTTTGTTTTTTATCTTTTATGCCATATTTTTACTGTACCTTTTCTATATTTAGATATGTTTAGACACACAAAAATACTTACCATTGCATCACAATTGCCTACAAATTCAGTATACTAACATGCCGTATAGGTTTGTACCCTGGGAGCAAGAGGCTATACCACATAGCCTAGGTACACAGTGGGCTGTACCATCTGGGTTTGTGTAAGCGCACTCTGTGATGTTCACACAACGATGAAGTGACCTAACGCTGCATTTCAGAAAGTATTCTCATTGTTAAATGATGCATGACTGTGACTGAGAAGGCTAGGAAATTGACAAAAATAGGTGACCCTCCATGAACCTCCCCCTGCTTGCAGAAGCAGAGGCTAATGCATACTGCAGATGCCCCAATCTTTTGATAATTTGCTATGAAGATGAAGGCCCTAATCTTTAAGAGGCCAAGGGGTGAAGATGGGTATTTACATTCAGGCACTTGTGAGTTTGGGGCAGCCTTTCAGGAAATCCCCGTAATGCTGGTCACCATGCATTGGGCCACAGAGAACAAAAGCATCCACAACCCAAGGACTGTGGCTGGAAAAGGCTGCAAAGTGTGCTGTGGGGGCTGTACTTGTGAAGCCACTGGTACTGCCCCTGTCATGTGCTCTTTGCCATAGCCTGTTTCCACTCCCTTGACTCCCCATCACTTTCCTTCCTGCCTCAGTCAGGGGGGAATCAGGGATGCCAGGGCAGGTGGCCAGATTTCTGACCCACCCACATGGTCTGTGATTTGGTAATACAAGTAATGCTTAATACTGACATCTAAGAACTTACATAATCTTAGAACTTACATGGACTTCTCTCTGTTGAGTGATTTATCTTAGCATAAGATTATAACTGCCTGAGTGAAGGAAGAGCTCCATATATGTGGCAAAGCATCAATTGTGAGGTGTGTCAAAAGAAACTTGTTATTAGTCATGCTTAAAGCAGCCAAGTTTGCTAATAATGCATTTAAAAAATAAATTAGAGCAGATTCAGGGGTGTCTGTATAATAATTTCATTCTCATTGACTTGAATTTGATATGATTTCATGAATGAGTGGGAGAGAAAGGTTTTGTTACAATTAATGAGTGGTAACTCGAGTATACATCAGATGTTGAATGACTCTTCTGCTGTCTTGAATAATTGTGCTGAAGCCCAAAGCCAATAATGATAGGATAATAAATTCCTAGGGAGTGGCTGCTGGACATGTACCTGTAATACATAAGAGGTGATGGCCAAACCAGCGCTGTGATCTTAAGCCCAACGATGACCTCCAACTCGTATGAAGAGAAGACTAGGAATTCAAGGGATGGTCAAGGAAATGAATCACGTACCCTGAGGGAGAATGTCTGGCTATTCTAAGCCTGGGGTGGGGCTTCCCCGGGCCACCAACACTGGCTCATGAAAGCACCGGTCAGGTAGATTGTATGTCCACTCCTCACCATGCCCCTTGTGACCTGCCCCTCGGCAGGGGGAGGCTCAGACTCTCGAGGGAGAGGGGGCTGGGCATGGAATTGCATGGGATCGATGTTTTGATTGTGGTTGGACTGGGCCTGAGAGTGAGTCTTGATTACCAGAGCGAAGCTTGGTTGTAGAACTGACAGTGACTGGAGAGTTTTGGGGTCTGTCAAGTTGTGTTCCAGGAGCAGAGAAAGGACACGGACAGGGCAAGTCTAAAGGCAATGG
>RJWJ010006402.1:0-62647 GCA_004363605.1 Indri indri | reverse complement strand
GTGATACCTCATTCTGGTTTCAACGAAAGAAATTGAGTGTCTTTAGATATGTTTATTGACCTTTTGGATATTCTCTTTTGCTAATTGTCTGTTCAAGGTTCTTGCCCAATTTTTCTATCAGATTATCTGTCTTTTTCTTATTGATTTTAGGAGTACTCTTGTATTCTGGATCTGAGTCTTTTGTCAGTAAGATGTATTGCAAATGTCTTCTTCCACTCTAGGCTTAACTTTTCGCTTCTTAATAATGTCTTTGATGAACAGACATTATTAATTTTAATGTAGCATAATTTATCAATTTTGTTTCTTTAATGGTTAGTGCTTTTTGTATTCTGTTTAAGAGATCTTTGCCTATCCAAGGTCATAAAATATTATTTTATTATTTCTTCCAGAAGCCCTTTTTAAAAAAAAAATTTTAAATTGATATATAATAGAGTGGGGGAGATTTTAAAGAGACACTTCGTAAAATATTTTTACCCTTTTCCAGGTTGTTCCCTCTGTTATTAAATACAATAGTGCTTATTAAAAGTGCAGATTTCTTAGCTTTTCTTTGGATCTGTGAATTGGCAATTCTGGAGATGGGGTTCAGGGATCCTGTATTTTGTTTTTATTTTTTTTTGTAGAATAAGAGTCTCACCATGTTGCCCAGGCTGGTCTCTAACTCTTGGGCTCAAGTGATCCTCCTGCTTTGGCCTCCCAAAGTGCTAGGATTATAGGCATGAGCCATTGCGCTAGGCAGGGAGTCTGTACATTAAAAACATCATGCCAGTTAATTCTTCTACATACTAAAAATTTAAACCTTATTATTTTATTCCCTTATGGAAGCTTCTAGTGTACTCCAGGTGTGTTTTGTTTTTCTAACTTGCATTTTAAAGGGCAGTTTTTTGGGAGAAGATAATGAAAAGTGTTATGGAGAATGTAGCTTAGTCGAAAGTTCAGCCCTGTGGGGGTGATAACGGTTTATATCATTCTTCTGTGAGTGTAATGTTATTAACCTCCTATCAGTAGGATGTGTTCCTTCTGTTTGGCTAAGAGTGGTCACAGGTGGTGCTGATCTGGTCCCTGTGTGACCTTTAGCCTAATTTTGCTTGTTCAGTTTATGACTATGCGGTGATTGATTTCTTTCCCTACTGTCTGTGAAGACAATCTCTGTTATTTGTATCAAAAATAATTAATATGAAATCCATCTACAGACTAAATGGAAAAGTGTTAAAAATAACAATTATTTTACTAATTGTTACTAATTAAAAATGCTATTTTTATTAATGTCATTCAAGATGAAGTGATACCAGAGAATTTCAGAAATGTTCTCTTTCTCATCTCCAACTCTTCGGGCAGCTTCAAGAAGGGGAAGGGGAACCAGAGAGAGGGACTGTAAAGGCTATGCCTGTGCTCGTTGTACGAAGGCAAAAATTGTTAAGAACAGAGTCATCGTCCCTCCTCTCATAGACATGGAAGTGTAAAATTGAGAGTGGGGAAAATGTAACAGAGGGAATGGCTTGGAAAAAAAAAGGGCAAAAGATGTTTTCTGTCTCTTTAAAACTTCCCCCACTCTTTTTGGGAACTGAGGCCTGCATCCCTGCCTTGGGCAGATGGTTGGGTGAGGTAGGGGAAGGGGAATGTCTTTTGTTCTTTGTGTTAAAGGAGATAGCTCAGCTGAACTATCGGCTCCATCCCAGGCCTGGAGGCTTTATCCCAGGCCCGGTGCCTGGTTAGTGGAGGTCTGGGTGGGCCTCCAAGGTGGGCTGAGGTCATGGCTTTATCTTTGGCACAGATGGGACCATTAGAATCATTGATGACAATAGCCTAGAACTGAGGGCCCTCCCTTTAAAAGCTTTGTGTTTCTGCTTATGGACAGGAATTTGGATTTTGAGATGATAGTCTACCATTTTCCTCCTTTGCTGGCAAAGTAATAAACTTCTCTTTCCTTCTCCTCAGACCACTCATTCTGGTTCTTCTGATGCGTCCTTGAGGAGCTTTGGGTAAAAAGAGTATCTCATATCCCTCTTAGCTTCAGTTTTCCCATCTGTAAAATGGGAATAATAAAAGAACTCACTTTATAGGGTTGCTGGAAGAATTAGGTGAGATATTAATAATTCTTGTAAAACATTTGCTTTACATGGCACATGAAGGAAATTAGAAGTATTTTACCCCCAAATATATTTCTTTGATGTATTTTGGGATGGCTGTCATAAGTCTCACAGATAGAAGTAACACTGCAAAGATGTATTTTGTGGGGGGAACTTTACATCTGTAGAGAACACAGCTGGGTCTATCCTTCCCCAATAAGAAAAGATTGAAAGGAGAGTCTGACACCTTTTAAGGTCTGAAAAGAAACATTTACCATCTATTCTCTCTGAGGGCTGCTACTTTTAAGGTTTCATTTACATAACAAGACCACCTTTGCTAGCTGCTCAAGCCTCTTCCTCTCTCCCTTTTTGAAAGCAGGAAAACCTGTTTTTCTGCTTTTAAGCCCCCCATTCTTTAGAATCCTGTGTACCTCATTGAAGAGTTGAATCATTTCCTATATACACATTAAAATAGGTTTGTATAGATTTTCTCTTATTAATCTGCTTTATTGTGAGTTGATTTTTCAGTGAAACTTGTGAGGGTGAAGGGGAAGTTTTCTCTTTGCCTCAACATACATAATAAGTAGTCGTTTTTATTATCATAGACAAGGTTTGTGATGTGTCTGAATCAGAGATTTAAGAAAATGCCTGCCTCAAGTTGCTTCTGTTCTAGATACGAGGACAGTGCAGAGAAATAAAACAATGGGGGACTTCAGGGCAGAGATCCTGACTTTGCAGGTGTATACAAAGACTTTTTAGTTCTATCTTTCTGTCTTTTTTTTTTTTAATGAACAGTGAGCAGTTGTACGTTCTATCTTTCTGTGTCATTATTTATTTGTTTAAAATAAAAAAAATACAGATGGGGTCTTGCTATGTTGCCCATGCTGGTCTTGAACTCCTGTCCTCCCACTGTGGCCTCCCAAAGTGCTGGAATAACAGGCATGAGTCACCATACCTAGCCTCTGTCATCACCTTGTGATGGAGGTGATCATCCCTATTTTGCTAGTCAAGGAAACTGGGATTCACAGACATAGTGAAATGTTCAATATCAGAAGTTGAAAGCAGCAAAAGCAGAAGTCAGGCAGAGGATATTTGACTCCAAGTGTAGTATTCCACATCCTATCTCTAGCCCCAACCACTTCTCATAACTAGATATGAGCTCTTTAGGCATCTGAAGGCACACAGCTATCTAGAGGTGCCAAAATATGATCTGTTTGTCTGATATACCTGTTAAATCAGAGAAATCAGGGAAAAGGGTAACCTTTCCTGGCTCCTGAGAAATCGCAGTGTTGATTGTCATAAGATAGGGCATGATTGTCATAAGAGTCAGGAACTCCCACTCCTCTTTCTGAAGAATTCTGAAAGAATTTCTGAAGAATTGTGGAGAAATTCATGTAGTAATTACAAGTCTTTTAAACAACAACAAAAAAAATGACCAGTCGTTTTAAAATAATTTATTCTGATTACTCAAAACTGTAGACTTGAAGAGCCCCCAAGAAGTGCCATTTAGAGATTAGAAATAATTCCACACAGAAATTCACACTTCATTTTCATGGTGAATCATTCCATAAATATCTAGTGCTTGAAACGAGAGAAAGTGAGAGACAGCAATGCGTTCTTTTTGGCAAATTAAAAACCATTTGTTCTCTACTGAGAAATGCTTGGGTTTAACTCTTGCTGTCTTTATTTCCTATGAAGGTAGGTGCAGTGGATGTTGTGAAGTGCACCCAGATTCCCCATCAGGACAGAGGAGTTTATGCCCCCATTGGCTGCCTGCTGAGGAGGAAAGTCACCTTGCCAAGGTCCTGACCCCTTGCTGAGGAAGCCCGCATCCAACGACAGTTGATTCCCAATGTAAAGATCCGATCACTTGTCCCAACTCAGAACAAGTTCCAAGGGCTATTCCAGCCTAGGAGCTGCCTGAGGTCAGCCGAGGTCTTTCTTGAGACGGTATCTCAGCCCAGTTTCTCACTCTGCCCAATCCTGCCCATTTCCTTACTCCGTAGTTACCAATCACTCCCTAATAAAATTCCTGAACACTAACCTCTGACTCAAAGCCTGTTTCCCACGGAATCCAACTTGCAACAGCAGGGAACTGAGAAGGTGTTTTCATAGTTGTAGGGTGGAAGTCACAATCAGTGTATACAGTGGGTTTAAATACTAGTAAGCATACCAATGACTCCGAGCTGTAGAATACTAAAGAGACTCTAAAAACAACATAGGTATTTAGATCAGTTCTTAAACTTGGGATATGTATCAGGATCTCTTGAAGAGGGTTTTTTTGTTTGTTTGTTTTTTTAATTTGATTTCCCAAGCTTTACTCTAGACTCTCTGAATCGTGATCTTTAGGAGCGGGACCCAGGATTAAAAAAAGAATTCCCTGGTAATTCTGATGAAGCCAGTATGCAGACCAGCACTTAAAAATGACTGACCAAGAAAAAAATATTTATAGATGAGAAAAAAAATTATAACCCCAAATGCCTGTGCCCTAATTTTTGCTGTGTGTGTTTTTAATGACTGAAGGTCAAGGTTCTGCAGAACATGAAGGCACGTAGGAAGTGCTGGGTAGGTAGAATGAGTGAGGGCACGAACCCGCCATCTTCATAGGGGTTAATTATTGCCTCTCTTGTGGAGGTAGATGCGTCTAATAACCCACGGGACATTTAAGCGAACATTCCCAGACTCCATGACCACTACAGGGAAAAATTCCTGCTAGAGCTACCCCCACAAAGTACAAATTGCCTCAGGAAGTACTAGTGAGTTTTCCATCATTTGAGGTTATTCAAGAAGAATATGGAAGGCCTATTGTTCCAGCAGTGGGATTTCTGCATGGAGAAAGAAGTTTAATTAGATTGTCTGGAAGAGTCTATGATGCAAGAGACAGAATGGAGAATTTATATCTTCAGAGATAAGAGAGGAAAATTTCAGTGGGAAGCTTAAGTAAGGCCTGGGTGTAGTCAGCTATAATTTTTAGCAGATCAACCTTGGATGGGTGCATGACCTTTGCTAGGCCTCTAGTCAAGAATGAATGAGCTGGGCACGGTGGCTCACATGCATAATCACAGCATTTTGGGAGGCTGAGGTTGGAGGATTGCTTGAGGTCAGGAGTTCAAGATCAGCCTGGGCAACACAGTGAGGCCCCATCTCTAAAAAAAAAATAATTAAAAAAAGTTAAAAAAAAATGAATGAATGTTGTGGTGTTCTTTCTATTTGTTAAAAATATTAACGCCAGTCCATCTTAAATGGAAGTGATAACATAGGAAGGCTTTGTGTGTGTGTATGGAGAGAGGGAGACAGAGAGAGAGAGAGAGAGAGAGCATGAGTAGCCTCTTTCTCACCCTAGGTCCTGGACAGTTCACATAGTCAGATTCCTTTGGGACTCTGATTAGGAGAGCAGGGCTGTTTTTTCATAATGAAATTCAATCTTTTTGTTCCAGAGATGAGCTCAGAACAAAAATAGGATTATGCTGTCTTGCAGAACAACTCAATGCAAGTCACAGTGGGATAAGTTTCATATACTTAATTGAATCTTTTTATGAATGGCCTTCCTTAATGAATTTTTAATGGAAGATATAGTGTTTTCATTTAGTAGCGAAAAAAGGAAGAATCGCTTCATAAACATTTTAAAATAGAGAATTTATATACTGAAAGCTGTGCTGCTTACTCAAATGGTTATTCTGTGGTTATTCTCAGAAAGCAGGCGGTCTTTCAGTACGTGGCCTCGAGGCACTCTTCTTAAAAACTCCAGTGTTCAAAGTATGTGAATGGGCATGAGAGTGTTTGAAATCATTTTTGAAAAGAAACCATTTGTGGAGGAGTGTATAAGCAGGGTAATTTTTTTTTTTTTTTTTTCAGACAGAGTCTCACTCTGTTGCCCGGGCTAGAGTGCCGTGGCGTCAGCCTAGCTCACAGCAACCTCAAACTCCTGGGCTCGAGCAATCCTACTGTCTCAGCCTCCCGAGTAGCTGGGACTACAGGCATGCGCCACTGTGCCCGGCTAATTTTTTTCTATTTTTAGTTGTTTGGCTAATTTCTTTCTATTTATAGTAGAGATCGGGTCTTGCTCTTGCTGAGGCTGGTCTCGAACTCCTGAGCTCAAGCAATCCTCCTGCCTCGGCCTCCCAGAGTGCAAGGATTACAGGCGTGAGCCACCACGCCCGGCCAACAGGGTAATTTTTGAAGGCAAATATTCAATCATTTTGGTTTGAACTCAAGTGATCAGGAAACAAAGCATGGTAAAGCGGAAAGGATGATGAAACAATAATTCTTGTCACTGCCATTGACTACTTGTGTGATCATCAACAAATCTCTTTTCTCTCTGAATATTGGAATTTCTTCATCTGCAAAATGTTGGGATAGCTGGTCTTAAGGGCACTTTTGGTTGTAAAATAGAATCTCATACATATTATCTGAGAATTTAGTTTAGGACTCATCAACGAATCTACTTTCTTGGTTCTGCTTTGTGTAGATGAAACGCTTTTAACCACCTCTGTGAATGATGATTGTCTATGTCATAGAGTTACTCTGAGGATTAAAAATGAGATAATATATTCAAAGTAATTAGCACATCACCTAGGTATAGCATAGAAAACACACAATAAAGGCTAGTTATGGTGGCTCACACTGTAATTACACCACTTTGGGAAGCTGAGACAGGAGGTTACCTTGAAATCAGGAGTTTGAGACCAGCCTGGGCAACATAGTGAGATCCTGTCTCTAAAAAAAAAAAGCACAATAAATGGTATTTTTATATTATGTCACAACTTATACTACCTGGACAGATTTTTTTCCCTGCAATCTCTTTATTGTTGAGTCTTATAACCTCAGTGACAAGGAACCTTGGTGTTTCCTAGGCATAAACACTTAATATTTCTAAATGAATGTTTCATTGTTTTGGTAGTTATGACTGATGTAAAATTAAAGTTCCCTGTTCATCAAGGCCTTGAAATTTAGTGGAACTTCTCTAATCATGGATAAGTTGTACTGACATTTATGTGCAAATATTAAATGCTTTTATTTAATATTTTTTATTATGAAACTAACATACGTATAAAATAAAACCTGGGAAATACCGAAAAATTTTTCCTCCTAAACACAATGACCATTAATGTTCACATTTTAGTATATTTGTTTAACATTTATTCCATATTTAAGTTTTTTTTTTTTAAACTTAGACTAAACCGTATGGTAGGTATAATTTAGAATTCCATTTTTATCAGTTAATATTATAAACGTATCTCACATAATTTGGTATCTTCACATTTTATTGGATGCAAATATTTTAACGATTGTTCTAAACGTTTATTAATTTTATGTTTTTCAAATAATTTCTGGAGGATTTTCTAGGTGTATAGTTATCTACAAATATAGATTTACCTTTTAACAATTGCACATTCTCAAGAATTCTAGTAGTTTGGTATAGTTGATCCAAGGCTTCACAGGGTGGCAGTCAGAGATAACAGGAAAGAAAGTGTATCTTGATCATGAAGTGCCTCAAATGTTATGCTGACAATTTTGGGCTTTATTCTCTAGAAATGAAGAGATGCGTGAAAAACGAAATTCAATTCTTATTTTACACCCCACAAAAAATCAATTTCATATGGATTACGGAGTAGATGTGAAAGGCAAAACTATAAGAAGAAAAGAAGAAAAGAAAAGAAAGAGGACTGTATTTAATTACAAGGTAGAATGCAAATGTTGTCAGCTGAGTTTTAAAAACACAGTTGGGAATACAAGTAGGAATGCTGAAGAAAAGAAAGGAAGGTAAATTGAGTGGTTGTAGTGTTCTTATAAAGTGGGAAATTTAGAGATGCAGACTGTTGTTGAGAGGGGAATAGGCATTTTACTACTTACAGGGTAGCCACAAAGTTTCTAAAATAGTAGTATAACTACCATAAAGAGGGAAGCGGGTGGGGGAGGACAGCATGAAGTCACCAGGAAATGCCTCAAGGTGGAGAGTTCAGATGTGATGTCTCAAAAATAAAAACTGGTAGAGTAACCGGTGTATTTGAATGTGGACTAGAGATTTTTCATTTTTCAGAGGACCTAGACATGAATTAGTGATCTGTGGATTTTTCACAATTTTGAAAAAACTGAGTTAATTATGAACCCTAGGAAAAAAATAAAAACTCAACAACTACACTGCATATCTTAACTGTAAATAATATTTGTCATGTAAGTGAGCCATAATTACGTAAATACTGAATACTGATTTAGCAAGAAATGATTATATAACACCGGGAGGATGAGAGAGAAGAGAGAGATGTGTGTGGAATGATGGAGGGTCAATCAGACCTAATATAGAAAAGTCCGAAAAAGCAGAATAAATGTATTTTTTAAAAAAGAAAACACAATATCGAACAGCTAAGAGTTAAAAGTGGCTGTCTCTGGAGAAAGAATACCAAGGTGAGTAGAGAACAGGCAAGAGCTGACTGTTTTTCACTACCAGTTTAACAGCATTATTTGATTTCTTTTGACCTGTGTATTTGCTTTCCTTTCACTAAAAACCGTCTCCACTTTGTAAAGAATCCAGTCTCTGTCCTCTTTCCCTTGTGTGTGAATTCCGTTAAAACCCAACTTCGTGGCCACCAGGGATCAATCCAGTTGATTCCCACTTTCACGTAAATTGTAAATTTTGGTCTCTTAAGATTTCTCTTTTTTGTTCTGCCAGCTCACTCATGTATTTACAAAAATGTTTCTGCATTTTTATCTACCTAAAATTGATATGGAAGAAATAAAAAAAATCTAAATAGATAAGAAACCATGGAAGAAATGTGATGTTTTAAAGAACTACCTTAAAAAATGAGTTCTAGACTCAGAAGATGTTATGGTGAGTACTTGGAACTGTTATGAAACAGACACTTTTCATGTTCTATAAAATTTTCCAGAGTATAAGAAAAGAATAACCCTAATACAAAGCCGAGCAAAGATAGTTCCAATGAAATTTATGAGTCATTTTCATTTATGCATATTGATTTTGAAATCTTGAGCAAAATTTTATCAAATAGTGTGTTAAAAAAATACGACACCAAGCCAGGTGTGATGGCGTGCACCTGTAGTCCCAGCTGCTCAGGAGGCTGAGGTGGGAGGATTGCTTGAGCCCAGGAGTTCGAATCCAGCCTGGGCAACAGAGTAAGATCCTGTCTCTAGAAAAATAAAAATAAAAAAAATAAGCAAATCAATAAAGTAATACATCTTAAAGCAGAATTTATTTTAGGCACATAAAAATAATTGACTCTCAGGGAACCTAACATTATAGTACAATATGTCAAAGGGTAAAATGTATATTATTATCTCAATAAATCCTGAAAAGGTATTGAGAATATTCAGCACACATTTAGTATAAATGCTTAGTTCCTGGGAATAGAAACATTCACATCATAATAAAGTATAGTTATTAATATTTCGAAATCAATAATTAACATATTACTTCATGGTAAAAATGTGGTTTAGAGCTAAAGAGAAAGTGTCGAATTGGTGATTTCATTTGAGAGTCATAGTTTTTGTAGGTTAAGAAGAGGAAAAATGGAATCACTAAAGGAGAGGAAGATTATAGTTGGAAGAGGAAAGACTCAAGAACAGAACTTTGGGAGCACCTGTAATGGGTGTGTAGAAACTGAGAAAATGAGGTTAAAGAGCTTGGTAAAGAGCTTGGGCAGTACAGCTTCTTGGAAAATGTAATGAGGAAAGAGTTTTAAGAATAAAACAAGGCAAAATGATGTAAAATACCATAGAGTGGTTGAGAAAGAAAAGGACTAAGGAAAAGCCATTGGATTTGACTATTAGGAAGTTACTCAGAGAGGAGTTTTAGTAGAGAACTATGGACAGAACCCAGATTGCAGCTTATTGAGGGATGGTCCCAAAATGAAGTAGATACAGTCGTTATAGATTTCTCTACCTTGGTTAGTGGGAAAGCCTAGGAGAGAAACAGATGCACGTTAAGGAAGAAAATAGACCTCAAGGTTTTGTTTTTGTTTTTGTTTTTTTAATAGGCAATGGTATTTATAGACTAAAAGGAAGCTTTGGTATGGAGAGATTAAAGACTTTGATGAAATAATGTTTTAGATATTAATAAACTAAGAGGAAGGAAACTTTCAGATGGAAAGATTAAAAACTTTGATGAAAAATTGTTTTGGAGAAGTCAGGAAACCATAGGGTAGAGAACTAAGTAGTATGAATTCACTTTGGTATGGGAAGAGACACTTTATTATCTGAGAAAGGAAGAAAGGAGAAAAGTATGTGTCAGCACACAAAGAAATTTAGGAGTGGGAGGAAGGAGGTTAAGGGAAATAATGTTTAGCCTTGATTTCTGTGAAGTGAGGTCATTTATTGAGACTAAAGATAGTCTGGGTAAGCTTTTGGAGCCTTGAAAAATGTAGGAAATGTTCTCTAATCTTCTTTGGGTGTATTCGATAATAAGTTAATCAGAGATGATTAAAACATAACTTAGCAGAATTAAGAGATGAGCTGAAATGCGGTGTCATCTGAAATTTATTTTTATTATGGCATAATTATAAATATTGCAGGTCAAGTCTCCCAGAGAGCAAACTCCGAGACAGAAATTTGCAAGCAGGAAGTTTTTGGGGATTGCTTTCAAGATCAATAATTGTGGGGGAAGAGAAGGAGGCAGGATTGAGCACAAAGAGCTATTAGGTTGTGATGCAATCTCAACAAAGACCACTGCTCAGGGTGGGTGCCCTGGCGCCCTGCAGAGTTGTCCTGCATTGAGGTGAGGGGGCCAGGCTGCTATAAAGCCATGTTGATCTGTCATTGGTGCAGACGGCCCCTGGCTAGGAGGCTCTCCTTAACTGAGGGCAATTTCTAGAAAGGCCAGACAGTTGAGGGCTGCTAGCTGGCAACGCTTCTGCAGCAGGAAAAACAAGTCTTCAGTCCTGAGGGGACTGGGCTCCACATTGCACCAACCACTTCAGTCCACCCCTTCTGCTGCCCAAATCCACTTTTTCATATAACTTCTGGGAACAGGTCCTCTATGATTGTGTCGGGCTCCTTTCCATGTGGGATGCTTATAAAAGGACAGTTAGAGATGAACTGTGGTCCCTTTGACAGAGTGGGCTTGAGTGGCATCTTTTCTGGTCCTGGTGCCATTGGGGTACTCAGATCCTCACCTCTGAGATATCTGATCCCCTGGTCACCATGCCCCTTCCAGGCTGCAGCTGCTGCACTCATGAACTTACCTCCAAATTTGGGCAAAAGAATACACTCAGAGATGCCAAACAGATCGCCTGTCTGCCAGACATACTCCTTCCTACCCCATCACCTCCTGATGATCAGAGTCACTTATTCTTGACAGGATGATGATTGCTCTTCTTGCGTTCTGCATCCTTGGCACAAAGACCCTTAAGTGCCTGAGTATCAACCGTAGCGTGAAAATGGCTGTGTCTCCTTTGGGAGCCAGGAACCACAAGACCTGCAGAAACCAGAGTTGCAAGGATGGGAAGTGAAAATTCTACAAGTGGGTCACTGGAAGGGAGGATAAGTGGAGCAACTGCTGCTCCAACCCCTTGGTTCCAGACCCCTGTATGGAGATGGATTTGGAGTGTACCACGTGTCCTCACAGATGGTGCCCTCTCCTTTCGGGGGATTGTGTCTGAAATGGCAGCTCAGCTGTGATGGTAACAGCCTCTTCAGTTGCTCTGTTAGGCTGGCAGCTTCTGGGTGCAGTAGCTTGCAGTGGTATGCAGGGTCCCGTTGCCACGCTTCTTTTGCTGTAAAGAGGGACTCTCGGTCTGCTGTGAGTTATGTGTTGGGGGATCAAATAAATTGAAAACCCTCATATGGTAGTACTTGCTCCTGCCCTGTAGGCACGGAAGTCAAACTCATATTCATATTATGTGTCTGTTCCAGTCAAGACGAATGCCTGGTTGATTTCTTTGAGGAATGGAGTTCAGTATTGGCGGAAGGTTGCACATTCTGCAGTGGCAGTCTGCAGGTCAGCCTTGGTGAGCGGGAGACATCCTTTTGGGGCCTTCGGGGTTCTTTTCATTATGGCTACTTCATTGATGCTCCCATAATTCATCACTGGGTTGGCCCGTGGCAGACGCTGGCTCATACCAGCTGGGTGACTGATTCGATTTGGTCGTTGAATTGTCTCTTCTATGTTGGATGCTCTCTGGAGGACATAAATAGAATGCAAAGATATTCACACTTCATGCTCATTCCCATAAGTATATCCACACACCTTTTCCCCTGAGCTCCCAGTTGCTGATCCTTCAGTTTTTCTGCTATCAAACAGTTTACCAACTGGCCAAGCCATTTGCTACCACCCACGTCTCTTTCCACACAAAGTGTATGACCAGGCACACTGCCTGAAGCTCTGCCCATTAGTAAGATTTCTTTTTACTTCTAACTTTTAAGATCACCTTGTTACACAGATGTCATCTATTTTTCACTTGCTCTCACTTAGTGAACCAACCATCTGTGAACCAAGCTCCATAAGTTGTCATAGCGGACAATCCATGCATGGACAGGGTAAGTTGAAGCTCCAGAAAACAGTGGTGGATGATGGGGGAACTGGGACACAAGTCATGTTCTAGAGGTCCTGCTTGCTCCCAGTCTCAAAAGTACTATTTCCATCCTACTCTGGGACAAGGTGGTAAATGTATACTGTTGTCCAGTCTGAGTGAATGAAAAGTTTTGATTCTCCTTTCAGAAACGGATGGAAAATAATACATTCATCACATCGATGGCAGGTGTCATACCTGGCATAACAGTGGCAATCAGGCTACTATGCGATTGAGTTTGTCAACCTTCAGGATCTCTCTGGCATTTGCAGGAACTAGACTGTGAACTAAATGAAGATATGATGGGGACTATCATCCCTGCAAGTCTTTAAAAAGGCACTAATCTCTGTCATTCTCTCAGGGATATGATAGTGTTTTAACTTTTTATCCTGGCAAGAGGGTGGGCAAGGCAGTTGCAGAGACTTTCACTTGGTCATTCTTCCAGCTACAATAGTGCTTACTCCTTAGGCCAAAGAACCAATGTTGGGCTTCTGCCAATGACCAAGTATATTTATATTGATATATTTGGGGACTAGGGAAATGACCACTGTGTGGGTCCATGCATCCAGCAAAATGGAATGGCCCAATGCTATATTTATTACCTGGCCTCAGATGCCATCCTCAAACAGGGGGCAATGACAATGCTATGATTCCCTGGGTACCAGTGTCTTCTCAGACATTGTATCCTACAATCCTCAAATGTTTCAGCACTTCCTTTTCCTCAACATATTGTTGCCCAAGTAAATGCCTAAAGCCCCTTTGTGGAAAGACTAGGAGAACCATTAACCATTTACATTTGCCATGATGTTTCAGGGTCCTTCTTTCTGGAAACCCGATCTCTACTTCAGGGCAAAGGAAGCTGAAAATAGGGCAAGAGATTGCACCTTTTTATTGGGATGGCTGCCCTCAGTGCCCTGATCTCCTATTTTATTTATTTATATTTTTTGGTTCTACAGATTAAACAATGCCTTCGTTGGCATCTTATCTGCTTTGCTCTGAGGTATGCATGTTTTATTAACTATCTTCATAACTCTGTGTGCACCTAGTTTGCCACTGATTATGACAATTACCTAACTTATCTCTGATGGATAAGCAGTGCCATCTGGCTTTTATAATTTTGGAACTATATCCTTCCTACTGCTACCAGTGAACCCAGCACGTATTTAATTCCTTTGGCAAATGAAGTTATGCTTGGGTCCTTCCATAGAGAACAGTTATCTGGTGGGTTGTCTGACCTACAGTTTATCTACTCTGGCATCCTAGGAGCCATGTGCCCTTTCTTCCATTGTCTGCCATGGGAGTTCTGAGAAATTTGCTTCACTAAGTGTGGGCCATCACTTTCTATAATCCCTGAGAGCCATGCTAGCAACATATTAACACCACGTCCAAGGGCACTTGGACTAACCCCTATAACCTAAAGCAAGCATACCAATATTGATAAACTCTTCCCTGGGTTCTGACCTACCTCCACTGATTCCCATATTTATTCTGCTGGCTACTGTCAGTACATGTAGGCTATGTCTTGCAGTTCTTTTGGGATATAGTCTCTTTTCTCCTTTAGCAGGCCCACCTCTTTCTTGGATGAGTAATGTGACTTAACCCTGGTTATTGATGGTATATTGAGGGAAAGTGGGAAGAGATCTTGGAGGGGGGACACTTGTTTTCTTTTAGGAAGGGGCCTCCACATTGTCTTTGAGCAAGGAAGAAGTATTAGTCCTCAACAGGGAGGAGTGGACCCCTTCTGCAGGCTTGGAGAACTCAGAGGAATCTGGGGATTCCAGATTTATAATACGTCATCCTAGATGACTCCCATCCCGTATCTTAGAGTCCCATTTTTGCCAATCATGGTCTTGATCTCGGCATAGCAGATTTTTCTAGGTTGAGATTTAACCTTCTTTGGAACTTAGTTAAGCATTGGGCCTGTTCCTCAGCTTTCTCTGCCCTCCAGTTGCAGGAGACAGGATTCTCTTTATGTGCTGCTAAGGATACTCTCTGGCTTTCATACTTAGGTGTTTATTTTCCCCCCTAAACCATAGATTTAAAAAAATGGAGTCTAATTCACATATCATAAAATTCACCCTTTAATGTGTACAATTATGTGGTTTATAGCATATTCACAAAGTTGTACAAACATCACTACTATTCCTAAACATTGCCATCACCCCAGAGAGAAACCCTGAGCTCATTATCAATCACTCATTTCCTCCTCCTCCCAGTCTCGGAAACCACTAATCTACATTGAGTCTCTATGGATTTGCCTGTTCTGGACATTCCATAAAAATGTTTTCACACAACATGTGGCCTTTTATGTCTGGCTTCTTTCACTCAGGATAATGTTTTCAGGGTTCATTGGTGAAGCATCTATCAGCACTTCATTCTTTTCTGTGATTGAATAATATTCCACTTTATGGCTTTACCACATTTTATTTACCCATTCATCACTTGATGGATATTTCGGTTGTTTCCACATTTGGCTATTATGAATAATGAATGCTGCTATGAACACTGATGTACACGTGTTTTTTGGTGAACATACGTTTTCAATTCTCTTGGGTGTATACCTAAGAGTGGAAGTGCTGGATCATATGGTAACTCTATATTTGACTTTGTTTGGAACTTCCAGACTGTTTTCCAAAACAGCTGCATGATCTTACATTTCTAACAGTATATTAAGACAGTTCCAGTTTCTCTACATCATGGCCAACACTTGTTATAGTCTGTTTTTTGACCGTAGTCATCCTAGTGAGTGTGAAGTGGTATTGAAGTGGTATTACAGTGTGGTTTTGATTTGCACTTCCCTAGTGACTAATGATGAATAACATGTACTTATTGTCCATGTGTATATTTTCTTTGGAGAAATGTCTATTTAAATTCTTTATCCATATTTTATTTGGATTTTTTGTCTTGTTATTGAATTGTAGGTGTTCTTTGATATTAAGGCAGATATGTGATTTACAAATATTTTCTCTCATTCTGTGTGTTGTCTTTTCACTCTATTGATAATGTACTTTGATGCACAAAAGTTTTTAATTTTAGCAATGTTTAATTTAGCTATTTTTCTTTTGTTGCTTTTGGCTTTATATTTAAGAAACCATTGTGAAATCCAAGACCACGAAGATTTACTTCTATGTTTTCTTCTAAGAGTTTTAGATTTTTAAGCTCTGAAATTTAAGTATTTGATCCATTTTAAGTTAATTTTTATATACGGTGTGAGGTAAGCGTTCAATTTTATTCTTGTGCATGTGGCTATACAATTGTCCCAATAACCACTTGTTTAAGAGATTCTTCTTTCTCTATTGAATTGATTTGGCACCAATGACAAAAAATAATTGGCTAGAAATGTATGGGTTTATTTCTGGACCTCATTGGTCTACATGTATATCTTTATGCCTGTACTACATTGTCTTGATTACTTTATCTTTGTAGTAGATTTTGAAATTGGGAAATGTAAGTCCTCTAACTTTGTTTCACACTTAGCTTTTTCTCCTTCCACGGATTTTTTTTTTTTTAAAAAAACAGTGGTAACAAAGAGTGCAACGCGCACCATCTGAGGGGTGGACACACTTGAAACTCGGACTTGGGGGGGAGGGGGTTAAGGGCAACATACGTAACTTAAACATCTGTACCCCCATAATATGCTGAAATAAAAAAAAATAAAAAAAATAAAAAACTAAGGTAATAACACTTAACATGAGATCTGCCTTCTTTATTTTTATTTTTTTTGGAGATAGGGTCTCACTCTGTTGCTTGGGCTAGAGTGGCATCATCAGCATAGCTCACTGCAACCTCAAATTCCAGGGCTCAGGTGATCCTCCTGCCTCAGTCTTCCAAGTATCTGGGACTACAGGTGCATGTCACCACGCCCAGCTAATTTTTCTATTGTTTGTAGAGATGGGGGTCTCACTATGTTGCTCAGGCTGGTCTTGAACTCCTGGCCTCAAGTAATCCTCCTACCAAAGTGCTAGGATTACAGGCATGAGCCAACATGCCCGTCTGAGATCTACCTTCTTAACAAACTTTTAAGCGTACAATATAGTATTGTTAATTATAAGCACAATGTTGTACAGTAGATGGCTAGAACATAATCATCTTGCATATCTCAAACTTTATGCCCCTTGAATACCAATTCTCCACACACTTAGCTTTTAATCGATGATTTATAACATCAGCTTTTCATTTTCTGTTTCTCCAGAGCATCAATTATTCCTAGGAACTGCCATCTAATTCTATTTTCCTTAGAATTTCTGTTTCCCTCAAATTCTCAAAGTCCTTATACATTTCTTTCTACTGTTATATCATCCTACTTCGACACTGGTGAAGGTAACAATTATAGTGTCCACTTTGATACCGCTTTCTTAGAATCCGGTTTCATACATATTCTATTCACTGCCTTTTGGTATACGTTGGGTAGGTGAGGGAAAGGTGTGTGGAGGACCTGGAAGTATCTAGAATCCACCACCAGTGATGAGGTCTTCATTGCCCGCCAACTAGAGAATATTCAAACACTGATATCTCGTCTTAGCATGTTCTTTTTCATAAGACTACTGGTGCCAACTGATACAGACTCTGGGACAGAGATTAGCATGCAAGAAACTTCCTGGGGAGTACTTTTGGGGCCAACATTTTTGTGGAAGCATAGGAAGAAGGATTGGGCAGAGGGAGAAGTTAGGCTGTGATTTAGTCTCCTCGTAGCCTCAGCCAACTCCTCGGGGGCTCAGAAGTTGGGATGGCCCTTCAAAGTTGTCCTGAATTAGGATGAGGGGACCATTATTAACCTCATGTACTGACCAGTCATTTTATGGGGCTGTGTTGATGAGTGGTGCAGCTATCTTCAGCTGAAGGTAATTCCAGGAGAGGGCTTGAGGGCTATCTGCCAGCTGCACTTCTAGCAGCTGGAGAATAAACCTTTCTGTCCTGAGAGGGGTCTGGGTACCCATCACAGAGCCCACTGTAACAGTCAACTAACAAATGTAATTTCAATGATAATGTCTGAGACAGTGACAGACTTTTGCATCATCTTTTTCCCCATTGATTGAAAGTGGGAGTTAGAGAGCAGGAAGGCATTAGGCACTGTAGGTGTGTGGGACCACATCCAACAGGACTGTAGAGAAAGGTAAGGGGCTGAGGGAGAGGAAGAAATCCTCTGATTCCATGATTGCATCTGGGTTTTGCTTCCATTCAGCTGTGAAGAAATGGAAGCAGAAAGCTGAATTTCCTTTTTATTACATGTTATTGGTGTGTTTTGTCCTTGAAAAGCTTAGCAGAGATCTCATCTAAGCCTCCAACACTAGTGTAACTTTGCATGGTTTGAGAAGATTTTTAAATCTAAATAAAAAACCTTTGTTTTCAAAGGGTTCTTATTTGAGGTGCCATTTTGCTGAAGTTCACTAATAGTGTCAGTGGCATTTACGTATTGCTGCGGTATGTTTGGTTCTCCAGGATGCACACTCTGAGATACTGTTCATTATTTAGGACGTGCATTAGGGAGTTCCCATGGGGTCAGACCTTGGAAGAGAGGGGGCGGAAGCAGGTTGGCAGGGGGAGGAGTCCAGGCATGATGTAAGCCCATCCTGGCAGCCTCATCTGACTCCACGGGGAGCTCTGGAGCTGCAAAGACCTGGCAGAGATGTCTCGCAGGGGACCATCATTTCCAATCCTTTTTATCTGGATCAGATATTGGATGTGGGCGGCCCCTGGAAGGGTAAGATTTTACGTGAGGGGTTCTCTGTGGCTGAAGCTGAGTCAGTTCCCAAAGGGACTGACAGCAAAGGCTGCACAGTCCATAGCTCGGGCTGTCAGATCTTCCTAGCACTTTCTCAATGTCACATGGCTCCTAAGTGGTAAGGAATCTGGGATTTCTGACTCCTACTTAGGAGAGTTTCCCCCTTTCACATCCTTCCTCTCACTTCATGTGACTGTGCAGCAGGGCCAGCACCAAGCTTGCCAATGTGCTCTCTAGGCCTTGTTCTTGGCAGCAGTGGCTGAGTGATGTGGACTTCATGTGAAAGTAATATTTTCAAAAAACCTCAGGTGGCCTAGGTTTAGCAGAGTAAGTTCCAGGATTGGCTGAGGCAAAGCATTCTTGGCTTGGAGTCATCGTTAATTCACCAAGTTCTCCCAGACAATTTATTACAAATCTGAAGGGACACAGAACTGGCCAGCTTGCTTCCCATTTTTGTTCATTTCCAGGGTGAACGCTGAGTTTGGCGTCTCACTGGCTCTCTTTGCTGCCTGAGTATGTCACTATTGATCTAAAAATAGCCTGAATCCTACTAGGGTCAATGTGGGTTGACTGGGGTTCAACTTCTCTGGAGCTCTGAGGAGGTTCGAGAGGAGGAGGAAGGGAATCACTAAAGAGAAGAATAGATTTTATTTGGGGTTAACATGGTGGCTTTGTGTGAGCTGTAAAAAACAAGAGTGATTGCTTCAGGAAGGCCAGGTTAACACAGAAGAGGTTACTTGTTAACTTTTAAGAGAGCACAGAGCTATTAAACAGCTGTGTTGGCACCACTGGAGAGAGAGAATGATCGATGGCTGAGGACACGGCGCAGAGATAAAGCGAAGAACATGGTCCAGGAATCGAAAGCTCTGGATTCTTGTTCTGATTGTGCTACTTACTAGAATGTACCTTTGGGTCAAAGTCTCTGTCTCTCTTGCTTTTAGTTTCTGAATCTTTAAAACGGTTCTGATTATGTCTAATTTGCCTTGTTCCTTGGGTCATTACAGGGAGCAAATGAAAGCATGGATGTAAATGTGTGACGTCCTGCATAAAAAAGAATGAATTTCTTAGAACCTCTCACATAAATTCCAGAGCTTTGGGCAATTCTTTGGAGTCTGAGATATATATGAAATGGATAGTAGAGTTTGGAAGATCATGCATTGTGGAGGTCCTAATTATTGTGGGAAGGATGGGTTGGAAGAAGAAAACTAGTTTAGTCTAGTTTTTTTTTTTTGAGATTCCAGGCATCTTGGCTCATCCATTCCTTTGGAAGTCCTCTTGAAATTTATGATAGAATTCACTGGGGCTTTATAGGTGGCTTGAGTCTGTTGCTGTCTCAACTCTTAGACAAAATGAAGTTCCCTCGAAGCAACTGAAAGTTCAGGAAATGAGTCAGGATGACTAAGAGTTGCTATTGGTGCAACATGACATTGGATCCAACAAAAATATATTCTTGGTGTAGGAATTTGTTAAGGTTTGAGAACAAACTCACATATCTTGTGAAAACTCAGTCAAGTAATAATATTTCAGAATGAAAATTCTCTGCAAATTCCCGATGAGGACCCATGTATGAGAAGACCATAATACCTTCATGGAAGAGAACAGAAACAGGACTCACGTGGTCTATTGCAGTAGTCTTCTGCCCCGTCTTACTCAGTCCAGTTTCTCCCATTTCGATCCATTCTTTACACTGTCAAAAGAGTTACCTTTCTAAATCTGCTTGTGTCGCTGTCCCTGCTTAACTCTGCTGCCTTAAGACTAAGGTCCAAACTCCTCAGCCTGGCATATACCAGCATCTAGAGCAAGGATCTTGTCTGCCATGCCCACATTAATTAGGATGATTTCTAACACATATTAAGTGCCCAGTAAATACTCATTTATGAATTAATAAAGGACACTCATGATTTGGTCTTAATCCACCCTCCTAGTTACCTTTCCTAACAGTCTCCCCTAGCTCCACCTGTCCACCTGGACAAGTTGTCCACTGTTCCCCAGATTAGTTTGGTTATCTCAATCCATGTTTCTGACATACTTTTCTTTGCTGCCTGTAATACCTTCCCTTATCACCTGCGTGTCTGAAAAACATTCTATTGATTTCTTTAATACTCAGCTGAACTGTCACCATTTCAATGATGCCTTTCCTGACCCTCACCGTTGCTCTACGTTTTCATTCTACTTCGTTCTACAGTGCTCACACTTTGTACACTGCAGAGCGATTGTTTCTATGTCTGTCTCCCTCACAAGCTCTTGTGTTATTCATTTTTGTATCAGTCTAGTTCCTGGACATAATAGATGCTTAATTAATGTGCGCTGAATAATCAAATGGATATGTTTTATGATGAACCAGATAGCTTAATTATTTGTTAACCATGTTCTCTCGGTCCATAACTGAAGAACTAGAAGGAAGAATGAAAGGTCAAATGGTAGATGCCAAAAAATATTCCTTTGGTTTTGAGTTTTCAAAATGAGAACAAGTGACATGTTTCACTGTCACAAATCTTATAGGCTTAACTACTTATCACAAACTTAAACTCTGGTGCTAATAAGGTTTCTTCTTCTTCTTTTAAAGGCTGGTCAAGTGAAGCAGTGGGATAAAGTTTGTTCTTCCTATGAAATACCTTCTTTCGTTTTGGAGAAAACTCTCTTCTGAGGGTATTGACTATATTGCCACCAAGTTCTAGCTCAATATTTTACACATTGTCAAAGCAGACTAGTTGAAAGAAGGTGATAATTCAGTACATTTAAAAAAATTTCTATTAGAAAAACAATTTAAAGTGTTTGTATATTGGGAGGTAGGACTTTGTGTAAAGGACTAGATTGTATAAGATAAGGACTCAAAAAAATAACGTAACCCAATGATTACATTAGATACTGCGTAATGTGTCATTTAGTGATTATATTCAGTACTGTGTCATAATTGTGATTTTAACATGATTTAGTGATAATATTAGGTACCGTGTCAAACACAATCAAAATTGTTTGACACGGTACCTAATACAATAAAATAGTCAATGTCACTGTTAAATTGCCTTGAAAATGAATTCCTATTTGTTTGGATCTTTATTAGAGAGGGATACTTATGCTGGATGGTAAAAATAATGGCATATTGCTAAGTTAGGCAAAGCCTTGGAGAATACTTTTTCTTTCTTTCTTTTTTTTTTTTTTTTGTATATTGACCTTTTTTTTATATATGACCTTTATCCACCAGACTGGAAATAATGTGTGTACGAAACCAAATGTTTGTTACTGTAACTTCTGCATCACAATTAAAATCCAAACAGTTTTTTTTAAAAAGAGTCAGCTCAATCAAAACTCACTACTTTGGAATCCATAGCTTCTTTGAAGCCACAGTAACACTTAAATATGGTTACGACTTGAATGCGGAAATCTGGTTGGCTGGAAAGCTAATTAAACTTTCAACTTGCTCAAATAGAGTTCCAAAAAGGCAAAATTGTGTTTTTCCCAGCGATACAGTCCACTGAAGTCACCAGCACTGGACAGCTGTTAAGAGTATTTAGAGTCCTGAGATAATGAGGAATCCAGGCATCCCGACAGTCTTCTGTCGCCCTTTCTTCCCACAGATTTGCGATGTGTGGAATGACACCACCACCAGCAATCATAGCCTTGAGGAGAGAGTCCAATGCTTCATCTCCACGAATAGCAAGTTGCGAGTGACAAGGGGCAATAGCTTAAAGTCTTCGGTGCCCTTCCTGCCAGTTCAAGCACCTCCGTGATGAAGTACAGGATGGCTGTCCTGTACACAGCACAGTCGCGCCCACACGTCCATGATTGATAGACCTGGATTTCTCACCCGCAACTGCAAGCCAGCTCTCTGAGAGCGGGAAACGGCGTTTGTCTTGGCCTTTCCGGAGTCCTTCCCAGCCTTACCGCCAGCCATCTCAAATTCAGCTGAAGCTCAAACAAGCAAGGCAGAGGAAGGGCTGACTCAGACACACAGCGAGATCCCACCACCTACTCCTTTGTTGCACCGCAATTCAAACTGCCCATTTTTCCTTTCATTTCCATTTGCCATGTTCCATGTTTACTGTCTTAAATAGCTCTTTAATTGGCTAGAATCATTTTAAAGATAGCCAGGACACAGCATTGACTAGTTATTTGTTAGCATTATGAGAGGCGGGGACAAAACAGAATGTTCTGGATCCTCAGCAATATTGTGTTAAGCCCATTTTAAGGGCTGAATGCCATACGTTATGCCAAATTACCATGTTGAGGCTATTGTGGGATGTTTGCAGTGAGTTTGAAACTAAGTCATTTACTCTTTTACCACCTCTCTGGCTAGATATATAGTGAGAGCATAGTTGATTCCTGGTTCTCTCAAAGTAGATTGTCCCAAGCCTACTGTTCCTCTCTCAATTTTCCTCTCTGAGTACAAGTCAGTGTACTTGTATACAGGTTCTGGATTATCTATGTATTGCGAGTTCTCTGTGCCAAAGGAACCCATCTCTGTTATGAATGCTTGAAGGTTGATGTATTCTCTGTTCCATCTTTTGTTTCTCTCATCACAATTAGTACAGTCTGCTTAATAAAAAAAAAGAGGACACTTACTACTCTGAAATACTTGTTAGGAGCTTTTGCATATATCACTGAATTCAATTCACACAAAAGTCTTAGGAGGTGAGTATTGTAATTTCCATTACGTAAAAGAGAAAATGGGCTAAGAAAGATCTTTGTATTTGGAAGACCATATTACTGGTATCTGTTCATTCACCAAATGTTTACTGACCTCAGTGCAAGACAGTGAGTTTATGATTGCCAAAAAGAAGTCCTTGCCTTCATGGAGCTTATATTCTAGTGGTATCTAAGTTATAGAGCCTTTGACTTTAAGATTGACGTGTAGTCGAGCAACCCACACTGTAAGATCCTTGAAAGTAGGGCCCGCCAGCAGGGACTGTATCAATTCAGTCCCTGAATTGAATGGAATTCTGGCAGTGAAGATTTTTTCCTACCTATCTGCCATCTGTTGTTCTCTCCTTACTGGATGTTTGAAAAGGTGGATACCTATGCAGGGGTAGAATAGATGGGTAGCCCCCTAAGCTGATTTCTTTCAGTGACTTTGCCCAAAATTCCTATCAGGTGGTTGTATAGCTGAAATTTCTCTAATTTCTGGCTCCTTCTAATAAGCTTCAAATGTATATGGTTTATGAAACACGTAATCTAGTAAATTGTCATTGATATCTCAGCACAAATTAGTTTATTTAATAAACAGCAGTGTCTGTTTTGGCTAGAGGGGCACAGGTTGAAGCATACTCCACAAAGCAGAAGACCAGGTAGGTTGTTCTGACTGGGCTATTTCTTTTTTCTTCTAAGGAAGCCAGAGATAGTCTAAGTAATCAGGGTCAATCACAAGGCCTAGGGCAGTGGGGGTGGGATGTTTGTGAAGGCCTAGACAAAGTGTTATGGAGCTTTGGGTGGTGTATAGGAAGTGTGTGTATGTGTGTATATGTGTGTGTGTGTTTCACAGCTTTGCCTAAAGCACAATTCATATCCAAGAGTTGTCATTTGTAACTACTAAAAAAAATAGCATGACAATTAAACTTGGTTTCTTTTTGGATTTTGGCTGTTAAAAGACTGTATAATTCATGTAGTGCTTTCATTTCCTGGGACGCCGTTATAGTTCTTGCATTAGGTTGAGTCAGCAATGTGTTAGAAGGCCAGAACTGCATGTTATTCATTACCTAAGAGCACACTCCCAACCATGTGTTACCTCGAGAGTATTTGCTTCTCCATGGTGCCTATCTTTCACTTAAAAAGGAATTTGGGAAGAAATGGAGCAAATGATGTTTTATGGATGTTGTTGCTTCATCTAAGCTGCTGGAGTAACTTTGTGGTCTTAATTGAAAATCTATTACAGAGAAGGGATCCTTAGAGGTGGGAAATAAGAGGGTTCCACACAGCCAGCTAAATGAGAATGTGATTTTTAATGACCATTGAAACAATGCTGAAGACAATAAGGATTGTAATATTTTTGAAAAGCAGTCTGCAAATCCAATTCAAGAGGAGAAAAGATTTCTCATTTTCTTATTTTTAGAGCCAGAAGGATTTCCAGCTGCATGTAATTTCAGGAAGTGATGTGACTATTTATTCAATAATGCTTTGCAAATTTCCTGGGAAATGATGGAATAATTCTGATGAAATTAAAATGGCTATTGAAATATATGTCATACTATTTACTAAGTATTATTTCTTGTCTCTTTAGCCATATTAATTCATTTTAAAGTGAAAGGAAACTCTTACTAAATACTTTATATGGGCATATTTTCTAAGAGTGAAAATACGTTATCAAAATCCAGATCACAAAAGCCAACCAAACTAAATAAATATTTAGCGAGTGCCTACTATGTGCCATGCATGATGCTAGTGTATTGGGAGAACTAAAATAAGCTTTTTTATGTTTTCTGAACTCATGGAGTTTAATGTCTGGCAGGAGAGACAGATGTTGAAACAATAGGGTACTTGGACACATAAAATTGCGGCATTGGTAAGAGGTAATGCAGGAAAGGCATGCGGTGCTACAATGGAATCTGGGCATTCATGGAAGGCTTCTCATAGAAGTGGCATTAAAGCTGAGACCCAAAGAATGAACAAGAATGAGCTAGGTAAAGAGTAAGGGCAAGAGTCTTCGAGGATGGTGGCAGCATCTTCGAAAGCCTGTGCTGGAGGGGAACAGTACAGAGAATGGGGTGAGGTGGGGATGCGTGGTACAAAGTAGGCTGGAGAATCAGGGGTTAAACCCTGTGAAGCTTGTAGATCATGTGAAAAATCTTGGTCTCTATTTTAAGAGCAGTGAGATGCTATGAAGGGATTTTAATAGCCGGGGTGACACTGGGGTGAGGGGTGATACAATCACATCCCTGCTTTGGAAATATTTCCCTGGCTGCAATGAGGAAGACAGATTACAGAGGTCCCGAGTGTAGGTAGCAATGCATTTGCGAGGCTCCTGTGGAAGCCCAGAGGAGAAAGAATGTCAGCTAAGGCTATGGATGTGGACATGCTTTATGGTTTGGTTTAAAGTGAATTCACAATACTTTCACCCTAGATTCACATCTATGCTCACACCAACATATACATGCAAAGCTGATGGTTTCCTCAGGGGCCAATCCTTGGTCGTCTTTTCTTGTTCTACGTCAGTGAAGCCAGATGGGTTTTTAACTCAAGTGCCAGCTATGGTTGGTTTGCAGTGGAAGTTGGAAGAGCAGTACTGAGAAGGCTTTTGCAGTCACCTTTGGGTCTAGCAGCAAAGAACACTCCCATAGCTTTATGACGCCTTCCATGGGTACAGGGCTGGGTGTGTGGCATGTGTGCCTTTGCAGAGCCTTTGCAGAGCCTTTCTGGCACGTTCTCCATGGTAGACTTCCCATCTTTCTCCAAGGGCAGGAGTGGTGCTTGCGCCACCCTCATACCCATTTTCATAGATACTCTGCCTCTACTTCCTATATTTTCCTGGGATTCTGCACTGTGACACCTTGGGTCACACTTGTTCTTCCTCTGACTGTGCTCAACTTTCTCTGACCTATTAAATCAGTTACCATTCATCCATTTGCTTTCCATCTTCTAAAATTTTGTTAACATCTCTCATTTGCTGTTATTTTCCTTCGATTTCTGTTGTCCTATGGATCATTGTGTTTTTATTTATTAATTATTCCCTTTTAGTCCATTTATAGTAGCGGGGTTTCGTTTATTCAGTTTTCTGTTTGTTCGGTTGACCATGCTTAACTGAAACTTGCGCTGTGGCTGTCTAATTACGCTCTTTGGTATATGCTCATATATCTTTAACTGAAGGGATATTCAAGCATCAGAGAGAATATCAGTGAATAATTTACAACATGTATTTATTAGGAAAAGTGGGTTTAGGCATGATTAAAGTCTCCCAGGCTTTGGTGGGTGTTTCCAGCTCTGTCACTCTCCACACCTCCACAAGCACACTATCATTCAGTCGCACCAACCTACCTATAGTTTATTACTTTGACACAATTTTCTAAGGGCTATTTATTGTTGATTATGTTTTCTGAGCTTGGAATTCCCTTCACCCTAGCAAAAATCTTCTCACTCTTTAAAACTTGGTTTAAGTGCCTTTTATTCTAGGAGCCTTTCCCCATCCAGCCGCAAGGTGCAATTCATACACTCTCTCTATCCCTCGTCCGAATGCTTCTCCTGGACTCTCATAATGTCTTTTGCTTTCTCAATTATAATATTTATCACCATATCACAATATTGGACTTTCTTATTTATTTTATAAAGTAGACTAAGCCCCTCGAGGATAAGCTCTGTGTTTACTGGTGCTCTATTTCCATTACCAGTATTACAAAGTAGGCGCTGAATACCCTGCTTGTTGAATTAATGATGCCATGTAACCGTACTCCTAGAAGTGGGCTTCTCGTGTTTTTCTTACTTTATTTTAGGAAGTCTGTTTTACCAAGATGTTTTCTTCATAGTTGCAAAGACTCTATGAACTGTAGTGATCAAGAACCTATCTGCAGAGAATACGTGTATATGTAGAACATGAGGTTATTAAGTGTCAAATGCATGTTCATATTATTGGTTGTGGCAAAGGGCAGCTTAGGAGCCTTGTGAGCACAATCTAGAAATTCTCAGTGGTATATACTGCAGGTGAAATACATTTTATGTTGAAGCACGTGGTTAATTATTGAGAGTTGTTTGACTATTAAAGCAATAGCCTCTTGTTCAATCTATATTGATGATGCAAATGGAAGACACAGGTAAAACTATCACTTATGTCTGAAAAGACAGTCCCCCCCACCCCCCTCCCACCAAAAGCAACTAGCTTGACCAGCTGGAAACATATTTTGCCAGGATATATATTTACCAATATTTGAGTACAATTGGTTCACAATTTTGTACTTGGGGTAATAGCCTCACACAAGTCCCAGAGGAGAAAAATTTCTTTATCCTAGAAACCCTTTTCTAAGGGTTCCCCTTCTTCTCTTTTCTTCCTACGCACAGCTTCAATCACACACTTACAAGTCTGTGATATAGAATGTCAAATAATTTCAAGGACCTGGGAGGGAAAATAGGGAGACAATATAGTAAATCAAATAAAGGCTAGGCTCTGGGTTTAGGCCGCCTAAGTTTGAAGTAGGTATTCAGTGCTGTGAACTTCCCTCTTAGCACTGCTTTTGCTGTATCCCAGAGATACTGGCAGTTGTGTCACTTTTATTGTTCAATTTGAAAAATTTTTTGATTTCCATCTTGATTTTGTCATTGACCCAAAGATCGTTCAGCAACAGGTCGTTTAATTTTCATTGTTTGTGTCCTTTTGAGAGTTCCTCTTGGAATTGATTTCTAATTTTATTCCACTGTGGTCTGAGAAGGTACATGGTATGATTTTGATTTTTAAAAATTTGCTGAGACTTGTTCTGTAGCCTAACATATCTGTCTTGGAAAATGTTCTATCTGTTGATGAGAAGAATATGTACTCTGCAGTTTTTGGGTAAAGTGTTCTGTAAATGTCTGTTAGGTCCATTTGTTCTAGAGTCTCATTTAAGTCTAGTGTTTCTTTGTTGATTTTCTGCCTCAATGATCTGTCTAGTCTGTCAGTGGAGTACTGCAGTCTCTGACTATTATGATGTTGCTGTTTATTTCTTTCCTTAAGTCTAGTAGTATTTGTTTTATGAATATGGGAACTCCTGTGTAAGGTGCATGTATATTTAGGATTATTATATCTTCTTATTGAATTGATCCCTTTATGGTTCTGTAACGACCATCTTTATTTATTTATTTATTTATTTTACTGTTGTTGATTTAAAGTCTATTTTATCTGATGTAATAAGAATTTCTCTTGCTTGCTTTTGATTTCCATTAGGGTGGAATATTTTTTCCAACCCTTTACCTTGAGTCTATGAGAATCTTTATGAGTTAAATGGGTTTCTTGGAGACAGCATATATTTGGGTTGTGTGTTTTTTTTTTTAATTGATTTAGCCAATCTATACCTTTTAATTGGGGCATTTACACCATTTACATTCAGTGGTAATATTAATATATGAGAAACTGTACCAGTCATTGTGTTGATTGCTAACTAGTTGCTTTGTTTCCTCCCTTGAGTTACTGTTTTGCAAGAGCTGTGAGTTTTTACTCTTGGTTGTTTTTACACTGGTGGGCATAGATTGTTCTGTTCAATGTATGGAGGACTTTTAAGGATTTCTTATAGGGCAAGTTTGGTGGTGACAAATTCCCTTAGTGTTGCTTGTCTGTGAAAGATTTCATTTCTCCTTCATTTATGAAACTTAGTTTTGCAGGATGCTAAGTTCTTGGCTGACAATTATTCTGTTTAAAAAGACTAAAGATAGGACCCTATTCCCTCTGGCTTGTAAGGTTTCCTCTGAGAAGTTTGACACTAGTCTAGTGGGTTTTCCTTTGTAACTTACTTGATGCTTCTATCTTGTAGCTTGTAGGATTTTCTCCTTCTCTTTGACTTTGGCCAGACTGATGATTATGTGCCTTGGAGATGACATGTTTGCAATGGATCTTCCAGGAATTCCATGACCTTCTTGCATCTGGATGTCTAAATTGCTAACAAGACCAGGGAATTTTTTCCTCCATTTTTCTCTCAAATAGGTTTTCCATAGTTTTTGCTTTTTCTTCTTCTCCCTCAGGCATACCTTTGCTTCTTATATTTGGTCATCTTACATAGTTCCATAATTCTTGAAGACTTTGCTCATTCTTTGTGATTCTTTTTTCTTCATTTCTGACTGACTGGGTTAATTCAAAAGTCTTGTTTTCAAGCTCTGAAATTCTTTCTTCATCTTGGGCTAGTCTTTGAAAACTTTCTGCTGTATTTTGAAATTTCCTAAATGACTGCTTCATTTCTAGAAGTCCTGTTAATATTTTTTTAAAAGTATCTATCACTTTAGTGAATTTTTCTTTTTCTTTTCTTTTCTTTTTTTTTTTGAGACAGAATCTTGCTCTGTTGCCTGGGCTATAGTGCTGTGGCATCAGTCTAGCTCACAGCAACCTCAAACTCCCAGGCTTAAGTGATCCTCCTGCCTCAGCCTCCTGAGTAGCTGAGACTACAGGCACATGCCACCATGTCCGGCTAATTTTTTTTCTATATTTAATAGAGACAGGGTCTCACTCTTGCTCAAGCTGGTCTCAAACTCCTGAGCTCAAGTGATCCTCCCACTTCAGCCTCCCAGAGTGCTAGTATTACAGGCATGAGCCACCATGCCTGTCCTCATTAATGAATTTTTCGTTCATGTCCTGAATTACTTTTTTGGTTTCTTTGTGTTGGTTTTAAACTTTCTCATTGCTCCCATTGAGCTTACTTGCAATCCATATTTTGAATTCCATATCTGACATATCAAAAATTTCTTTTTGGTTGGAGATCATTGCTGGAGAGCCAATGTGATTCTTTGGGAGTTATTGAAACATAGGCCGTTTAAGTTTGAATCCCAACTTCAATGTTATTAACTATGTGACCTTGGGGAAGTTACTTAACCTCTATGTACCTTATTTTAAAATGAGGTCGTAAAGATATACTTTAGTGTTGTAGGATTAAATGATATAGTTGTAAATTTTTTAGAAAAATTCTTGGCACGTCATAATGTTATTATTGTCTTATAGTCTTGAGGTCAAATATCTGTATTGATGCATTTTCTATACATGATGGTAAATCTTCACTTTTTTCCCCCTTGTATGGTGAAAATCATACTGACCTACATTCACACTAGTAACGTGAAGAGTTAGTGCCAAGATCCTCCATGTGTCCTTTGATTAATACAACTTAGCATTTGTAATCTCTACCTCCATTCTAGGATCCAGCTTTTAGCTTTTATTGAAGAAAGGGAGTGTCTGTGCCCGATGAAGGAATATGTCCTTTCATTACAATTGTGCTTAATTTCTATGTCACTTGAATTTTTTGTCTAGGTTGAACTCTCTAAATTTGAACATATAGCAACCTCAAGTAAGAAAGCAGAGGTCATTAAGTTTGTCAATTCATAAGAGTTTTGGACCAAATACTCATGAAGTCGTGGCTAGGTTATAAAACCTAACACAGAATATCAGAATTGATTCTTACAATTTCACACATACTCTTGATGTGGTATGAGATGCCATTGGTTTGAGCTGACATAATATTTTTTTTTTTTTTTTTGAGACAGAGTCTCACTCTTTTGCCCAGGCTAGAGTGAGTGCCGTGGCGTCAGCCTAGCTCACAGCAACCTCAAACTCCTGGGCTCAAGCAATCCTACTGCCTCAGCCTCCTGAGTAGCTGGGACTACAGGCATGCGCTACCATGCCCGGCTAATTTTTTCTATATATATTTTTAGCTGTCCAATTAATTTCTTTCTATTTTTAGTAGAGATGGGGTCTCGCTCTTGCTCAGGCTGGTTTCCAACTCCTGAGCTCAAACAATCCGCCCGCCTCGGCCTCCCAGAGTGCTAGGATTACAGGCGTGAGCCACCACACCCGGCCCTGATGTAATATTTTATATATGACTGGAGGCTGTTTAAGGGCTTGAGAATAATTTGTTTTCATAATACCCCTGCCTCTATATTATTTATACTACACATTGCTCAGTGATTCCTCTTTTTATATATTATATTAAAAAGCAAATTTCAGTTCTATCTTGATAAATTCTAATAGTTCAGAGTGCAAATTAGTATATAAGTGTGTGCTTTTGTACATGCATACTTACGCTTGTTAAAAAGTGACAACCTGTGGAGACTTTCTGTTTGTAAATAAAAACACCAATGTGCTTGAAATTTTTTTTAAATATATTGTGCAAAAGCTAATATTCCACTGGGAACCAATTGGATATCAGATAGACTGGTAGAATCTACAGTAATGGGTAGACTTGCGGAATAAACACTTTAACAGGATAAGTCTATTAGGGGAAATGTAATAAAATTTCTCTATGGGATTTTTCTCTGAATGAAACGACCAGGTCTATTCCGAGGTAAAAGGTGAAGTTTAAATATCTCACTAAGACTTTCAAAAACTCTGAGAATATTTAACCATAGCTATAAAAATAGCCACTGTTGAACTAGAAAAATGTTTTATACTGTAGAGAGAACTGGCTTAGCGGTAGAAGATAAATAGTAGGGAGAAACAGATACTTCTTTAGGCGAAGAAAATTAGTAGTATAATATGCTCAGATTTGAAGGGAGGGAGTGAAAGGGTGTACATACCCAGAAAAAGAAACAAAAGTGCAGTTTTCCTTTCAAAAGCTGAAAGTGCCTCTTGGTTTAAGTATTTCACAGTTGGAGAAGGAGGCTGGCAAGCAGCTGATAGAACTAGCAACTACTAATGCACCGTCTGTATTCCTGAGATGCATAAAGTAGAGCCCTCTGAGGGTATTATTCTTTGATCATTAGGAGGCTTGGAATCAGATATCCTTAAGAGGAATATGAATGTCTGCTCCGTATTTTAGGTTATATCAACAGTACCGAGAATCAAGGCTAGAAAAATGTTGGACTATTCACTTAACCTTTAAATACCAATATGTTAGAATGAAAGAACAGTTTCAAGGTCATTAGGATTAATATGAACACATATTGTACAGTAGTAAACTTGCTACACTTATTTAGATGAATTAGTCAGTTTTCTCCTTTGCTCTTCATTGAACCATGCATGTATATAATGCTATTGTAGCAATTATAACACTTTATTCCACATATTGCCTCATGTATCTCTCTCTAGTCTGCTTCATGTAGGATCTAGTACTGGCACATGGTAAGAGATTAAAATGTTTACTGAATTAAATAATATACAATACAATTGATACAATTGATACAATAATAAATTGTATCAAAATGGAAATAGGGACATCCGGGGTATGCTCATAACTTTTTTGAGACCGATATAATAGATATCAGCAATATTCTTTGTGAATGTACCTTTTTGTGTCATAGTGAGAGAATATAGATGCGACAGTGAATTGGCCATGGATGGGAAGCCAGGCAAAGTGAGTGTTCACTACACTGTACAGTGGGATTTAGGTAATGGACAGGTTGATATATCTAGACTGGCCAAGAGAAAGGTTCATTCCTTGGTTTTATTTTGTCTTTGATTAGGTGATTGTGAAATGGTATCCTGTACAAGGGTAGGATAAAGTCGACATGATCCATGCAATTAATCCTCTCTTCTAGACAATTTTACTTATGCTTTTTAAAATTTTAATTTAGTGTTTATTCATTTGAACTTTTTAAATCTAATTCAATTTCCCAAATTAATGCACAGTAAAATTGATTTTTTTCTTTTGGTGTTTTTAAGAATGCAATCAAACACTTTATATAAAGACCTTTTCAAATTTAAAGCAGAAGGGTTTTGATGTGATTTAGAGCATGTGATAAACTCTAATAATAAATACACAAAAAAACACATGGACTACTTATATAATTCCTTTGGGAATTTTTTAAATGTTTGTCTTAATCCAAGATATTCAGATATTAAGGACATTCCTTTTGAGTAGAAGGAAGCATTCTGCTTCTAACTAAGCCTTTGTTACAATCAAAGAAATGATTCCCCTAGATTAGCGCACTATTGGATAGATTATCATGATTTTATTAAAAACACTTGTTACTCAGATGCATATTATAAGGACCCATCCATGGCTCGAGATTATACAGATCTCAGACAGAATTGTATTTATATTTAATTTCACATAGTGGAATATGATTTATCTCAGGGTCAAGGCCTAAAAGATGCCCCCCAAAATCTACCTATTAGTATTTTTAAGACCACTGTTGAAGTTATTGCTCAATATGTTTTATGAGGTCTTTTATCTAAGGATTCAAATAATAAATTCCTGTTTGACTATAGTTCCAGGAAAAAAAAAAAACCCTGTAAATAACTTAATGGGTTTTTTGTCAGCAGAAAATGGAACTTGTTACTCCATTTTTGCCTTAACTTCTGGGAAATAAAGAGCCAGACAAATCATCCAAGTTCTAATCCCTATTCTGCTGAGGAACTTGAAAGCACTGTAGCCTCTGATCCTCTCAAAGGTTTTAGTTTATTTTTAAATGTCTCATCTTGTGTTGTGTTTAGTTTAAATAAAATTATTTTTTGCTAGTGAACAAAATATATATTCACTGCAGAAAATTAGAAAAATGTAGGAAAGTATAAAATGAAAAAATTCATAATTTTGAATCCAAAGATAAATATTGTTATTATATTATCTTCGGTGTCTTTTTCTATGTTTATTAGCGACTATATATTTGCTAAACATGCTTATTCACAAATACTGACTTAATTAGGATCACGCCTACTACCTACCTGTTTTTTCACTGAATAATATATCAAAAGCATTTTCTCAACTCATAAATCATTCTTCTAAAACATGATTTTTCTAGGCTTCATGGTATTCTATTGTAATGGGAGATAAAAATTCACTTTCATTTCGTCAATTCAGTATATATAGGTAGATATTTACATTTTTCCATTATTTGTCTGTTGTAATTAACTCTGAGATAACAACCTTATAAATAATTCTGAGTTCATCCTAGAAATGGGATTAATGGATGAAAGGGTAAGAGTATTTGTATATTTTCAAGGATATATCTATATCTATGTCTATATCTGTTATCTAAGTGTTCAATCACTTCACTTTCCTACCAGCTGTTTATGTGAGTCATCTGTTTCCCCATGCTCTCGATACTTAAATTCTCAACAGTGCTAGACTGGTGAATTACAGTACTTCATTGTTGTTTCGATTTATTCTTTGACTACTAATTTATTTGCCATATACATGTTTATTTTTTATCACTTTTGTGAATTATCCTGTGTTTTTTCACACTGTTTCAATCTGCAACCCTAACTCAGCATTAGAAGAGTTGGGTTCTTGTACTCACTCTGCTGCTAACTGTGAGATCTTGACAAAGGTAATCTTTTGGGGCTTCTGTTTTTTTTTTTTTTTTTTTTTTTTTTTTTTTTTTTTGGTTGTTGTTTTTTTGTTTTTGTCTAGAGAATCTCAAATATATTTTTGTCCTCATATCAGTTTGATATATTCAAAAAGCAAGTTCGATTTTGTCATTCCATTGTTTTATTATAACTCCTTACTGGCATCCTTCAGTCTAGAGGGGAAAGTCTGTTTTTGGCACCTGTCTATTGTCATCTCTTGCTATGTGTGGCAGTGTCAGCTATTTGGGTGATTGATGACTTTGTCAGCATGAAAGGTAGTTCTAGAAGAAAACAATATTGTGTTTCATTGCATTATGTCAACTATAGTTTATGGTTTAGCATTTACCAGTATCTCATTGACAAACTCTATTGGGTTTTTAGTACTATTCAACATTATTCAAGTGGAGAAACCCAGTAACTATTTTCTGACTGTGAAAAATGGAGTGAGTGATCTCAAGTGATCTGTAAAATGGTGTGCCTATGTCAGAGGGTGTCCTGGAAAACAAATGAAATGATATATGGGAAAATAATATATGGGAAAATGAAATATTAGGGAGTACAATACAAATATAAATTGCTCCTCTTGGTCTGAATGTTGTTACTGCAGTTGATCTGTGGTATTTTTCAATGTTGAGTAGGTTTGAAGAGTGGCATGTTTTACATGAACTAATTTCCTCCAAGTTGTCTATTGTCATTATCTACTTGTAAACTCATGACCGGTTGGTTTCCTGCATTCTTGTGGATGTGGTTGCAGAGCTCTGTCATTAGTACTTTGGCAAGGCTGGTGGAGTCACACAAAATGACCTAAAGACATTCTCAGAGAACCAAAAGCATCGGGCAACTGCATTTGCACATCCTGGTACCAGTGATAGAAAAAGTGTGAAGATGTGGCACCAACTCTAACTGAAATGACCCTTTGATCATGAAATAGTTTTAATTCACATACAGACTGTGGCTAATCTGTTAGGTGGCTTATTCACCACTTATTCACATACATACACAGAGGAAATAACACAGTTGATATTATCTTCGAAAAAAGAACAGCAAAGCATGTTTTCTTTTAAATACACATTCTGTCTTTGCCTATGCCTAAATTTATTTAGAGTATACTAGTTACTTGGTTTGATATTTTAATAATTGACCTTTCCATACAACCTCACAGCATGACATCATGAAAAAAAAGGCCTTTGGATGAACTGTTGGGAGACTACCTTCACAGTACAGGGAAGGCAGAAAATTAGTAGGAATGCCAAGGATCCTAAAGAGCTATGCCAATCATCTCTTGGATTCTTGGTAATTTTGAACCTCATCTGTTTAGAATGATTGTTTTTTCCAGTTAAACGCTTTCTACATAGGAGGCTTCAAGCACTGTTTTGAATAAAAAGCATTCCGGTTGTCTCACACACCTCCTTAGATGTCCCTTCAGCATTGTGCTGACTAATTGTCCAACATTTCAGGCAATGGAATAAAATTTCCTGGGATAATCTCAGACTTACTGGACTTAGTAATTTGATTGAATTTTTTTTTTTTTTTATGCCAAACATCCCCCGAGCCACTCCACGGCTATAGGAGGTCCTCTTAAAAGAAAATCTTCTCTCAAGGAAATTTATTTTTGGGGGGAGAGGATTAAGGAGAATAAGAGTACTCTTGGTGGCCCAGGTGTCAATGCCGCAGCACTCCTGAAGGACGGAGTCAGGAAGTGCTGCGGTGTGGCCTTCATCTGCCTCTCAATGTTGGCTTGGAGGCATGAAATTATGGTTAAATATGACATATGACTTTTCAACTTAACTGTGTGTTCTTCCTTCCTTAATTGAGCCTGTTTATGGAGTTACCATTCAGGTTGCTGTTGTCTAACTGAGGAATCTTTTTTTTTTTTTTTTTTACTGTTATTTGCATTTATTTTGTGTTGCATCTATTCCCGTGCCATAAGTTTTTGTTTCTTCAGTTTCTTCTGGGATATCTTTTTCTTCTGTGCAACCTCCTCTTCTGGTTTTGGAACAATTTGTTCTTTTTCAGTGAGGATCATCTCGATGTGGCAGAGGGAGCTCATGTATGGATTAATTCGACCATGAGCTCTGTAAGTTCGGCAATGCATCTTGGGTGCTTTGTTCACCTGGATATGCTCGATGACCAAAAAATCTACATCTAAACCCTTAAGTTCAGCATTGCTCTCTGCATTTTTAAGTATGTGCAGCAAAAATTCAGCACTCTTTTTGGGCCACCGACCCCGTGTCCAGCCCCACTGTTTGGCCTGGGCGCATCTTCCAACTCCACCATTGTAGCGTCGGAACGGTACACATCCTTTCTTTAAAGTGACATCTTTCAGATAGTTGGTGGCTTTCCGTATATGCGTACCCTTGATGGCCTGGGCAGTTTCACGAGCGTCCTTGAAGTGAACACGAAGATTTGAACCTCTTGATTTGCATGATTTTGTGGGGTTTTCTGGGTCAAGTGAATAGCGAACCATTTTCACAGATCACCTCAGGCCGCTTGAGAGGAAGAGCTAACTGAGGAATCTTTTGACACTATTTTCTAACTGTATAAACACTCCAAATACTCTAGCTTTCTTAGAAGCTTTTAAAGAAAGACACTATCTGCTTATTCTTGGAACCAGTAGGTTTATAGTTTTTTGATATGGTAAATGTTGTAGGATATAATTAACATAAGTATTTATTTAATTCAGAGAGTAATGCTTTGGTATACTGTATGTTTTGTGCATTTGGACAAATGATTTTTTTCTTTAAGCTCGGTACATGAAGTTATTGAAAATTTCAGTGCTTTCCTCAAAGCAGGGTGTGGACTCAAATTTTAGAAGTTACTTGTTAAGTAAAAATTTTATTGTATAAAGTTGTGAAGACACTGTTAGTAACTTAGACCAGCAGATGGCACTCTTACCTTTGCGCTTACATAAAGAGATGTTTGGGCTTGCGGAGACTTCTCAGATCTCAGAAACAGTCGAGAATTGCATTTCTCTATTTTTATTTGAACACAATTTTATAACAAAGCAATAAAGTTATTTTTACTATTATAGAGAAAAGTGAATAAATGAACAAAACCATTTCTATAGATAGTCTGTTCAATTATTTGTTAGCACGTGAAATTGTTAAGATCCGTATGGACGAAAAATGCTTTTCCTGCAAATGTGTTCTACATTGTATCAGTGTCTTTTCTTCCTTATTTATAAACTCAGAATCTTAATCTGATAAATCCAGCTGGATGGACAATAGAATGAGAACAATGCCCCTTTAGTCCTTTGTTTTTGGGATTTCATCATATCTTGGAAAGACAGAATTTTAGTGTCATTTGGAACCTCAGACATCATCTATCTGAACACACAAACATTTAGGCAAGGAAGTCAAGGCCCACAGAGGTTAAACAACTTGCCCAATCTGAAGGTCGTGACACCTGCTTTTAATTACAAGCAGAAAATGGCACTCACTATCTTCAGAGCAAAGTTGGCACAATAATCTTATACTTTATAATTGCATATTCCTCTGTTATTCTCGGACGTCACGGAAAGCAAGAGAGCTTTGGGCACTTGACTCACTAGTGGAGATCGATACATTTTTCATGCTTTGTCTGTTTTTGCTTTGTTTCATAACATTTCTGTACAAAGCAGCTGAGATTCCAGAAATGTACCTCAGATATATCTAAATATTCAAATCAGGCAAAAAAAAGTAAGGTGGGAGCAACATTTCTCCATAGTAATTACTAATTTAAAGAGGATGCATACATCTTTGATCAAGTTTAATTTAATCAAAAAGGGGTAAAGATCTAGGGTAATCTACACGTTGCAGGTATAAATGTCTGAGCCCTGAGCCAGTTAACTAAGTCTAGCTTTATGAGTAGTTAGTTCATTTGCAGTGGAGATATTTGTTGAACCAGGGAACATTCACAGGAGTATGGGATTAACAGGGTTTCAGCCCAAGCAACATTGTGAGACTCCATCTCTACAAAAAATAGAAAAATAGCTGGGTGTGGTGGCATGTACCTATTGTCCCAGCTACTCGGGAGGCTTAGGCAGGAGGATGCTTGTCCCCAGGCGTTTGAGGTTGCTGCGAGCTATAATGATGTCACTGCATTCTACCCCTGGCAATAGAGTAAGACCCTGTCTCAAACAAACAAACAAACAAAAAACCAGGGTAGGGTGTCCGGTTAGCCTAAGTTGGCAAGGGAGGATTATAAGAAGTTTTTCCTGCCACAGTAAAGGAACTCCAAGATTTTCAGTATGACACTCAGATACACAAAGCATCTCATTTCTTTATTGTTATAAATCAAGTTAAATTGTTATAAATCAAGCTCATTCTATTTGCTTGGTCAGCAGGACACCCAAACTCAAGATGTTTTTTTCTGGAGACCTTCTTCACACAGAATGGTGAGAGAGCCAAAGGGCTTAAATGAACCGGAATAATTGGACTAGGGCCTCTGTCCTCTGTTCTAGCTGTCAGTTGCTGAGATGTTTGTTGTTTAAACTTGTGTGGTCCATTTGAAGGCATTTCCCTATTACCACCCACTTCCTCCATGGGACGTTGGACCAGATGCCCAGGCTGGACTGGGTTCAAGCGCTGCTACTTCTTAGGTGCTGGGAGGGACCAGCCCGTCTTCTACTCCCAACCTACCGTCACGACTCCAGGGTCCCTCATCCTCGGCTTCCGGTCTCTGGATATCCAGCTCTTTTCAGGGTCTAGTGGGGCAAGAACTTCCATGCCCTCTACCTTTGGGACTGGATTACTTAATCTAATCCAATGGGTCTGAAACCAAAAATGATGACTTTTCTTCTGGGAAATTCAGAACCCAGAAAAATGTCTGACAGAGGAGAAAAAAAAAAATAACCTTATTTTCTTTTGGCCATTGAGTTTTCAGCAAGAAGCATAAGATAAGTTTTAATTTCTCAACGAGACGGCCTGTTTCATAAGGCTACACTTTATTCTCGCCATATATTTTTAGGATGTGTGACATCTGGGCAGGGGCAAAAAGAAGGTCCCAATTCACAGAGGCTGCTGCTTCTAGTTGTTTATGCTAACCAGGTCCCCGAGCTCCTGCTGGGGAAAAATAGGTTAAGTTTAAGTGGAACAACTGTTAAGAGTACAAAGACTGGAGTGTGTGTGGGGGGGAATAAAGAGTGGTTGTTTTTCCCAGAGGAAAAGGTCTCTTCCGCTATGCAGCTGAAAATGTTTATTGCTGCTTAATGTTCTATTGCCAAGCTTGATTTCTTATCTTCTCAGAAACCCTTAGCTTCCTATAAAACAGAATCCACACTTACTGCCTGCTTACTCCTCAGGGATCCTTGAGAATTCCCTGGGTTCATTTATGCTAAGTGCTTCATTCTAGTCAATAATAATACTAATAAGGGCTATTAAGACATCGTCTAGATAACTGAACACGCTCCCTTCCTTTTTTTTTTTTAGTTGTTCTTGATTGTAGCTCCTAGACTGGGATCGGAGATAAAAGTGAGCTCCTAGAGAACATTCCAGTGAGGAAGACTTGTCAGGTTTGGGAGGCAGAGGAAATATATAATTTCTGATAGGCTCCCCACCACCGCCCCAAGTGGTGGTATAAGAGCTGAATTTTGGGGGTATGCTCCATTTTCTACCTCAGCCCTGATGGGTTCATACCAGTGGTGGGGGCTGACTGTGTGTATCTCTTCCCGACACCGTGTTGGGGCATCGTGGCAGTAGCTTGAAACCAGCTATGGTGGGCGTATTTATCAGGAGGGGCAAAGACTGCAAATGACAGCTGGTTGCTAAACCAGCACACTACTGCCTGAAAATCACATTGGAACCAGCTTATTGAATGATTTAGTTGTTAAAAAAAACATTTGGAAGGATCTAAAGGTTTTTCATTTCAAGGTCATATGAAAAGAGTGTTTAGAGAGAGAGTTTGGGGTGATTCCTAATGAGAAGACTATTCCCTCCTCTTCAGCATTAATAATAGTCATTTTAAAATGCCACCACTGCCTTTGTTTAATAAAAGTTAATTGCCTGTGTACCAGTGATGACATGTTTTTACGGCATGCCACAGTTTTGCTCTCTAAAAAGAAAAATGGAAGAAAGTGAGTGAGAAAGTCCTTTGAGTCAATGTTAGAAGGTGTGTGGAGAGATAATAAGGAATACCATTTGAATTCTGTTGCAGGTAATATGTTTAGAAAGGGCTATTTGTACCTTAATGCTCATTGCTTTCCCCCCTTCTTCCCTAGCACTGACAGCAAAAAGTCCCGTTAAACCTAAATTACTTTGACAATTATCACAGATTTTAAGGAATGTTGTGCTAAGCCTCGGGGTGGGGGTGGATTCAATAAAATAATGAATTAAGGCCAGGAGCGGTGGCTCATGCCTGTAATCCTAGCTCTCTGGGAGGCCGAGGCGGGAGGATTGTTTGAGCTCAGGAGTTCGAAACCAGCCTGAGCAAGAGCGAGACCCCCGTCTCTACTAAAAACAGAAAGAAATTAATTGGACAACTACAAATATATAGAAAAAATTAGCCGGACATGGTGGCGCATGCCTGTAGTCCCAGCTACTTGGGAGGCTGAGGCAGAAGGATCGCTTGAGCCCAGGAGTTTGAGGTTGCTGTAAGCTAGGATGACACCATGGCACTCTAGCCCGGGCAACAGAGTGAGACTCTGTCTCAAAAAAAAAAAAAAAAAAAAAAAGAATTAATGACTGCAAAATGTGTTATTGAAGAAAAATCCTCCCTCTTCTCTCAATCCACCACCCCCATAAACAAAAATACCCTACGCTTGACTCAATAACCTATCAGCATCAAGTGTGTCCTTATTTTCATTAGAACCATGGTAAAGGGAAAAGAAATGGTTTTCTGTTTAGTGCTATCATATTTCGAAGCAGGATTGTGAAACAGTATACGTTTATGTTTTCAGTCAAGGATTCTGTTAAGCCTCCAGGAAGCTTAGGTATCAAATATTATTGTTTGAGAAGCAAAAAAAAAAAAAAAAAAGAAAAAAAAAAAGAAGAAAGAAAGAAAAGACCTTCATGAGAGGTTAAGTAAAACGGTAGGATGGTAGGAGGCCGTCCCTAAGACATGGAACCCCGTATCGTTGCTGATTCTGTTGTCTCTGCCCGTGCTGATGTTCACACTTGAAAGACTGTCAGCTACACAGCTGTGGACTCACCAAGCAATGCCTCTAAAACCCTCAAGAAGTCAGCCATACAGCCTTCTACCTTTAGAAGCATCTCCTGCTGACTTTCTTCAAATATCTCAGTGTCCATTACGAACCACAGATGGACTTGGGGCCCTGAGCCTCAATATTAGAGAGGGGATGCGGCCCTGCATGTGCTTCTCAACTGTGCATCCCTACAGACATTCCCGAATCCCCACTTTGATCCCTCCAGGAAGAGATGGCCTGGCACAGAGTCTGGTTAGAGTACTGAAAATTTATCATTACATTTATACTTTATAGTCTTCTATTCTTGTGTCTTTTGGCCCTAAAATGGCTATCCAGAAGTTATTTCCAAATTTCTTCTATCTTATTTGGGGGGACATTGTGGATGTTTCAGGCTAAGAGACACATGAGTGGCTGGATTTGAGCCTGTGCATGTCAGATCTTAAAGTTCATGGATGTAGGCACACATTCCTAGTCAGTGTAACCCTCAAACCTGATCCTACTAACCCAACACAACATAAGAAAAATGCTCAGAATTTCTGACACACTGTAAAAAGAATGCTCTGAATTCCAGACATTTGACCATTTGTAAGTGAAGATATTCAGGTGCGATCATTATATTTCCATGCGTTGGAGTTCATTTGTGAAGACAGTCATTCAATAGACATTTCTTGAGACCAAACGTATGTGTACGAAACAAATCAAGAAGAATTTCTTTTTTCTGTTCTAAGAACTGTGACAAGGGCTTTTAAAAGGGATTATTCATTGAGAAAATCTAGGGTCATACAACTTGGAAGTTTTAGAGCTGGGATGTGAGCACAACCGGTGTGCATCTATGGGTTTAACTCCCCACGATACAGCTATCACATTATACGAAATAGTGTCAATAGGCCCTGACGGGACACCTGCAGAGTGATCCGAGGAGGAAAGGCTTCTTGAAAGATGTACATTTGGAGCCAAATTTCGACATATGGTCCTATGGTTCAATGCTGTGGGATATATTAACAACTTGAAGTATATAGATTGATAAATCTCAAAATCACTTAAAATTGTGGAAGGAGCAAATGCCACATGTACTAACTTAAATTTACAGCACAAGTAATCGACCTCCATTTCCCATTCCTTCATCTCTCCAGTCCACCAAAACACTGCTGACAGTATTTTCATGAACTGCCATTTCAAGTAGAATACCCTTCCATCGTCGCCTTCCCAAGCTTTGGTTTACAAATCCTATTAGTCGCTTATTTCGCTGTCAGTCAACAGAAAACCTTTGTGATCCTAGGCCTATTCATGATATCTGGCTTATCAGAGGCTCTTACAGATATTGGCTGAATGAATTTTAGTGAGGATTGTCTCATTTTTGTCTTCAATTATCTTTCTTGTTTTATAGTCACATCATTTGCATTAATTAAATTTTCTCATTCCAAACTGCTCCCATCCGTCCCTTTACAATGGCAAAAAACATAAAAAATTAAGCTCTTAGGGAGAATGAGAATCGTAGAGGCATTACTGGCAGCTTGTCCAGGACTTGCAGTGGACGCAGTTCTAAGATAGGAGATGGAACTCTCTTGAAAGATAAAGAGTTTAATTTAGACAGAAGGGCTTCCTGATTCTCATTTGTGTTTAAATGGTATGTGTTGGATAGTTGCTCTATTGATGGCTGCCAGACAGAATCTGTTGACGATTTGACTCTGAAGGAATTAGAAAGAGTGCCTGTAGAAATAAGTGATCAGGAATTAGCTAACTGCCGCTTTAGATGGGATAAATAACACTTCTTCTTGGACTACACTCATGCCTTTCCCAAAGGGCATTGTCACACAATGTTTGCACAAGTGCTTCCTATTTGTAACTTTGCCAGAACTGTGTTCTGTGTGATTCTGCTTGCATACCCAAGACTCTTTGAGTTGCCAGCATTCAGACATCATTAATGACCTCACTAATGCCATTTTGATAAAACGTTTACATCATTGCTTTTCTTATATCTGTTCTTGACGCATTTTGGAATGTCTGTCTTACATTTCCCCACATCCTTCATTTACCACATATTTGTTTGATGGGTGTTTTTCGAGTTGTTAGTGTTCTGTATTTTCAATCGCTTTTGGCTAGAACCCAAGTGTTTGGTGAGCCTTGCACCTTGGCAGGAAAAATTCTGCTAAAGGCACCATAACAAGAAGTATTGCCTATTCAGAGGTCTCACTATTACTTTGGGAAGAGTTCCTTTTCTTCTCTGTCTTTGTGTAAAAGGAAGACAGCCAGTTAGACTTGAAAGGCATCTGCAACTGCTGTTTTTTATTGTACCAATTCTAGCTAATTTAATTTCCACAATGGTTCTCTTCTATGGGCTCTGAGTTGACTACCCTCTTGAATCAGTTACTCGCCTAGTGGAAATAGCTTCTGCCTCAGATCACTGTCACCTCCTGGTCCCCAGGGTCCTGATATCGACTTTCCTGTCTGTTCAGATTCCTGAATGACAACCTTACCTTGACCTCTGGACTATACGCTCTTTCTTGAACCCCCTGTTTTATCCTGGTATAGCTTGTCTATGTCTAATCTATCTCAGAAATTTCTACAAGAACGTTTGTCTGAGACTAGTAAAAGGAGCTTTTGTTCTTGGCACTTCCCTCGGAAATTAGCTCTTCCTTTTCTTCTGTCTTCCATGACTCTTCTTTGTTAAGTAGCCAGCAAAAACAACACTAACTAACTTTCTTTACTGTTAAACAATTAATATGCAAATGTACACTTTGACTGTTTAAAGGAGTATATGCCACGAAGCTGTACCTACTACAGTATTCACTTCTTGATTGCCTTCTCCATACCCCCTTCTCTAATTTTAGGGGTGCATCCTAATTACTCTGAAGCAGTGTTTCTACTTACACACTTGAATCATCTGAAGAGCTTTTAAAAGGTAAAGCTGTTCCAGTCCCACCCCAGACATACTAAATTGGAGTCTTTGGGGTGTGGGAGCTGGGTGTTTTAAAAAGTACTTCCCAGGCAATTCTAAAGTGCAATTGTAATGGAGAACCGTAAGTCTCAGCCAGTTAATGTCCTGTGACATTTACTCTAGTGGCTGTGATTGGTTTACTCCTTAAGGCAAGGTGCACATTCACAAGGCGAATGAGGAAATATATGGTCCCAGTTGCTGCTGGCTGTTATCTCATGGACAAGAAAGCAGATAGAGTACTTTCTGATGAGATCCTCAAGCATTGAATCAATTAACCCTAAAACTTGCCCTACCTCTGGACTTCTTTTTATGTGAGAAAATAAATTTCTGAGTTGTAGTTTGTGCTGAGGAAACTGGGTTCAAAGGAAGATTTGATTCATGGAAGAACCTAAAACCTAAGTCTTACAGTTCGGTGTTCTTTCTGTGCACTCTATGAAGATACCTTTCAGAAAATTGGTGAGATTTCATCTCCTTTGAGTACATACCTGGAAGAGGGATTGTTGGATCTTACGGTAAGCTATTTTTTAATGTCTTTGGGAATCTCCATACTGTTTTTCATAATGGTTGTTGTATCGATCTGCGTTTCCGCCAATAGTGTTCTAGGGTTCCCTTTCTCCACACCCTCGCCAACTGTTGTTATCCCTTGTCTTTTTGATAATAGCCATCCTAATGGGTGTGCGTGATATCTTATAGTGGTCTTAATTTTCATTTCCCTGATAGTTAGTGATGTTGAGCACCTTTTCATATCTTGGTTGACCATTTTTTGAATGGTATATTCTAATTAAATTTTTTAGTTTTTAAAAATTTTACTTACAATTGGCACGTGATAATTGTACATCTTTATGGGGTGCACTGTGATGTTTCAATATGTGTATACATTGTGTAATGATCAGATCAGGGTAGTTAGCCTGCCCATCACCTCAAAGCTTTATCATTTCTTTGTGGTGATAACTTTTAAGATCATCTTTTCTAGCTACCTTGAAATACACAATACATTGTTATTAGCTAGTCACCCTCCTGTGTAATAGAACACCAGAACTTTTTCTTCCTGTCTAACTGTAACTTTGTATCCATTGTCTGACCTCTCCCCATATTCCCCTTTGCCTTTTCCTCTCCAGACTCTGTTAACCACTATTCAACTCTCTACTTCTATGAGATCAACTTTCCTAGATTCCATATGTAAGTGAGATCATACAGTATTTGTCTTTCTTTGTCTGGCTTATTTCACTTAACACTATGTCCTTCAGATTCATCCATGTTACTGCAAATGACAGGATTTTAAAAAATACCTAAATGGTATTCTATTATGTATATATACCACATTTTCTTTATCCATTCATCTGTGATCTACACTTAGGTTGATTCTTGGCTATTGTGAATAATGCTGCAATAAACATATGAGTGAAAATATCTTTTTGACACACCGATTTAAATTTCCTTGGATGTATACCCAGTAGGAGTATTGCTGAGACATATGGTAGTTCTATTTTTAATTTTTTGAGGAATCTCCTTACTGTTTTTCATAATGGCTGTCCTAATTTGCATTCCCAACCCTGTTGGCCATTTTTAGGTCCTTTGCTTATTTTTTAATCGAGTCATTTGCTTTTCGCTATTGAGTTGTAAGAGTTCTTTATGTATTTTGGATATTAACCCCTTATTAGATATGTGGTTTGCAAATATTTTTCCTAGTTTGCAGGTTGCTTTTCATGTTGTTGATTGCTATGCAGAAGCTTTTTGGTTTAATGTAGTCCAGTTTATCTATTTTTGCTTTTGTAGTCTGAATTTCTGGTGTGATGTCAAAAAAAATCATTGCCAAGATCGATGTCAAGGAGCTTTTTCCCTATGTTCTCTTGTAAAAATTCTATGGTTTCAGATCTTACATTTAGGTCTCTTATCTATTTTGAGTTGATTTTTGTGTATGGTATATGATAAGGGTCCAATTTCATTTTTTTATGTATGGAAATCCAGTTTTCCCAGCAACATTTTTGAAGACACTACCTTTCTCCATTGTGTCCTCTTGGTGCCCTTGTTGAAAATTAATTGACTGTATGTTTGGACCTATTTCTGGGCTCTCTATTCTTTTCCATTGGTCTACGTTTCTGTTTTCAATGCCAGTACCACACTGTTTTGATTATTATAGCATTGTAGTGTAATTTTATTGTTTTTTTTTTTTTTTTTTTTTTTTTGAGACAGAGTCTCACTCTCTGGCCTGGGGCGAGTGCCGTGGCGGCAGCCTAGCTCACAGCAACCTCAAACTCCTGGGCTCAAGCGATCCTACTGTCTCAGCCTCCCGAGTAGCTGGGACTACAGGCATGCACCACCATGCCCGGCTAATTTTTTTTTCTATATATATTTTCAGCTGTCCAATTAATTTCTTTCTATATTTGGTAGAGACGGGGTCTCGCTCTTGCTCAGGCTGGTCTCGAACTCCTGAGCTCAGGACGATCCGCCCGCCTCGGCCTCCCAGAGTGCTAGGATTACAGGCGTGAGCCACCGCGCCCGGCCTTGTAGTGTAATTTTAAATAGGGAAGTGTGATACCTCCAATTTTGTTTTTCTTTCTCAGTAATGCTTTGGCTATTCAAGTTTTTTTATGATTCCACATGAATTTTAGGATTATTTTTTCTATTTCTGTAAAGAATGTCATTTGAATTTTGATAGAGATTGTGTCGAATCTGTATGCTGCTTTGGATAGTGTAGACATTTTAACATATTAATTCTTCTAATCCATGAATATAGGATATCTTTCTATTTATTTGTTTCTCCTTCAGTTTCTTTCATCAGTGTTTTATAGTTTTCAATATCTTTGACGTGATGGGCTGTTAAGCAGACAGAATTAAAAAATACTGTCGAGCTGTGCAACTATTCACAAATTCCACTTCAAACAGAAACACAGTGTACCCTTGTCAAAAGCTGATAGCAGACTGGTGTACTCAACCTCCATAAACTCTTGCCAACCAGCCTTGTATGGTAGTGGCACCAGTCAGGTGGGGGAAGTTAGAACTAAATCATGAGCATAGCAGCTGTTGGTTTAGCTCTTATGGCTTACTAATGTTCTAATTGTGCTGGTCTATCTGGGAGGATTATTTCACTGAAACTTATTTTATTCTTTGGTATTTTAAATATGTTCTTCTTAAAAATAAAATAAAAATATAAAAGACAAACAAAAATGTATTCCGAAAAATGAAAGGATTTGTTCTGTAAAATTTGGATTCAGTCAAAAGGCTGACCTAGAAGGACCTAGAAGGCTGCAGGTTCCCCACCCCTGATCTAAGGATTGCTTGGGAGGATTCAATCTGGGTTAAATGGCTCAAGATTAACCATCAGTAGGAAGTGGGTTCAATTGTTGGAGCAGGGAACACACTCCTATTTTATGTCTACATAGTTTTTATTGTCTAATTTTATGAACTTTGGCTGCATCCTTTTTGGAAACAATAGCCAAATTCTTGATATATGTAGAATGTACAGAAATTCCCATCTTTCCCCTAGCCCATCAAATTCAAAGTGAAACAATTGCCTCCATCTGTAAACTAAATTGCTTCTGTGACAAGTTTTTAACTAACTTTCCACAGGATAAAAAGAGTAGTCTAGCAATATTCCCCTTGTATTGCTCATAATTCTGGGCAGATAATAAGCCAATTAAACAGCGCAGCTGTACAAACATTCCAACTATAATTTATGAAGTTCAGATCATGAACACGTTTTCATTGTCTTCTTTCTCCATATGGAATCTCATTGTTTCTTTTAATTATTTTTTTAAAAATGTGTTTATGCAAGATGGAATGTTCTTTAGCTAGTTAAAGTAAATATAAGCTGCATTTGAAATGTTGGAATGAATTTTATGAGGGGAAAACATTTTTGGGAGAAAATTTATTTAGAATAAATCATATGCTTTGAGAATAGAAATGGTTGAATGGTTGAATTAGTGAGTCTAGCTTAGACCATGTCAGCATTGAAGCTTCCTCTTCAGTTTTTCTCAGCAGTTACCTAGTGGGGCGACCTCTCAGGATAGGTGGCTAGCTTAGTAACCACAAGTCACTTTGCTAAAGGTATAACCATTTCAATAAACATTTATGAGCACTTGATTTAAAGTAGAACCTATTCCAAGTGCTTTATATTACTTATGTGATTTAATCTTCAAAATGACCTGATGATGTGCTTAGAGTTACCATCCCTTCCTTTGCAGATAAGGAAACAAAAATACAGAGAGGTGAGTAAATTGCTCTTGGTCATCTAGCAAGCCAGTATTTAAACCCAGGAATTTTGACTCCAAATCCATACTTTTAACCATGTTGCTGTATTACTGTCTTTCAAAAGAAAGCAACCTATTTCATTAGTTTTCCTTTAAGTGACCTGTTTTTTTCTTTCTTTCTTTTTTTTTTTTTTTAAATTAGAGCCACTAACTGGTTAACCAACTAACTGGTCAACTAGCCTTCCGAAAGCCAAAGACATAATTTTCCTTATCTTGTTATCCATAGGCAGACAAGGAGAAATCACTTCCTGGAAACAATTAGAGAAAGACAAATAAACTTTGCAGCTCTATTTAAAACATATGGACAAAATTGCCTGCTAATTTTTTTCTTTTACTTCTTGATTATTGGTACATTTTGACTTTGCATGTGATCAAAAATAGAACCATCTGTTGAACATGCCATATTCCATACTTTTGACTTTCCTGCATCTTCTTGAAAATAATTCATTGAGTCTCAAGGATAAATTCACTCTTCTTTTCCAATTCATACTTGTAACCCTCTGGAAAGCAACAAACTTTTAAATGACTTGCTCCAATTGGTTGCTCATTGTTCAAGTGCTGTGTGTACTAGGAGGTAGCTTTGCTCCTCCTTCAAAGACAAGTAGTGGATTAGTGGTGGCTAATGATGAAAGGAGTATATTTCCCCTAGTCTTTAACATGTCTTTGTATCACCTAACTTTACCGATAGCATATAGATACTTTAGATACCTTAGGGATGGAGACACAGAAGGTAAATGACTTTCCAAAATGCATGCATTTAGGCAGCCAGACCTGGAGTCACTTTCTTTGCCTAGAATGCTTCCAGCTAAATTTCTCTTCCTATCTCATCTTAATTGCATTTTAATCATTGTTGCTACCAGTCAAGCAAAAACTGTGCTTTGAAGTGTTCTGTCTCTTTTGGGGTTTATCATTTATGTATAGTTTTGAAAATGTACCAAATAACAGCCCTGCTACGTTCCGAGGAACTGTGGAACTCTTGCTCTGGCTTCTGGCAACTCTGTTGATCAGTATCACCAGGGATGGTAAAGACTTAAGAAGCCCAGTCGCACTTGCAAGGCAGGCAGGAGAGTGCTTGGCAAACAGAAATGCTAATTAGCTCATTTGCCCCACTTTGCCCCCTTGTGAAGAATTGCCTTCCATTTCTCAGAGGAATGCTACAAGAAACGTTCTTATGAAATCTGATACTATACTGGCAGTGGAAATGTTGTCAAGGATGTTTCCTATAACATGGCCCAGTGCCCCACTAGGGAAGTCCCACGTGAGAAATTCCCATGTAGCTCTAAGCGATAAGAAAAGTTCTGCACTTTTTGAGGAATCATTGTATCTTTATTCCTCATTTTAACAACAAAAATCAACAATAACGTCTTCTCTTTGACTACCTTAGAGAGAAAAACGAATTATAGAGACACCTAAATCTGAATACTTGCTTTTATCCCTCCCTATGCATGCCTTAAAATTTCCTAGGATTGTATCGTTATTGATATTTTATTATTTTACTATATGTGTTTTTGTTGTGTGTTGCTGAAAATTCTTTGTACGGTTTGGCTGGGATATAAAATAATCTCTAAATTTAATTTGCTGCAAGAATAACCACTCGGTGAGGAGTGAGTTTTGTTCTTTATTTTGGAGAAACTTATGAGGTCAGATTTCTTTTATAAAAGGAATTCTTTTTCTTCCTCTTTCTTTTTTTTCTACCCTCTTAGGTTTAGCTATTGGGGACTTGTCAATTAAACTGACAAAAAAACACATCAGCAAGAGAAAAGAGATTTTCATTCATGTACATCTGAATGACTTCACAGAAACATGTGACCCAAAGATGTGGCTAGAACTTGGGGCTTATATACCATTTTGATAGGAGAAAGAGAGGGGAGATTGGCACTTATGGGAAAACAAATGATTTTTAGGAAAGATAAAAGGGCCCTTAGGAGAATGGATGGGAGATGTGATAGTTTGTGATGATGCCTATTTAGGCAATTTCTTATCATTGTGCTGACTTCTCTTCTCTGGTTATAGGAGTTAGTCTTCCCTGGTTGTGAAACTCCTAGGGGAGTCTATTTACGACAGTTGAATTCTTCTGCAAAACTTTGCTTTTAGATAAGGGGAGTTCAGGAGGGAAAACACCCAACTATTCATAGTGGTGTATTCTGGGTCCCTTCACCTCTAGAGAACACTGCTCTCAGGAAGAAGGTAAGTTAATCCGGGTGGACCATTTGACCTTGCAAAGTTTGTGGGGTACAGTGGGCTCCAGGAATGTATTTCCTCCAGGTTTTAGTTAAATTGAACAGCTCAACACTTCCTTCTCTTAGTTAGTAATGGTGCTGTATCCCCTAGTTACACTTCCAGAGTGCAGGGCTAACATTCTGATTTCTTCAAGCTCTCCTCTACTCCAACTCACCCTGCAAACATTCAGGGTTATAGTGTTTCCTGACATCTCATTTCCTTTTTCTTTTTTTTTTCATTTGTAAATGTATTCTCCTTTCTTGCTTCACATGACAATTTTGTGCTCATTTTGTGTCAATCTTGCACTTCTTTTGAGTAAAAACTAATGCTACTTAGCACTTCTTACACTAGGATAGAGTGACTATTATTATTGAAAGAAGTGCATATCAAAAGGAATCCTTTCTTTTTCCACTTTCACTTTGTCCTAATTTGTTTGCTTTTTTTTTTTTTTTTTGTGGTCTAACTAGACTTATAGGCTCCTAATTACTTCATTCCTGCCAAGATTAGAGAGCTATGTACTAAAATATTAATACAAAGAAGTTAAACACACAGAATTTGCTCAACCCAAAATACATATCTTACAAAAGTGTGCTGTGAATTAAGTCCAAAACACATTCCCAAGTCTGTCTGCTTCTTCATGTCTCAACTATTATCCTGTTTTTTTTTTTTAACCAAATCAATTCCCATTTGGACTGTAATAACTTCCTAATTTATCACTTTTCATTTTGCTACCTTTCTCTTATCCTAGCAATCAATCCATTTGTCCCATAGTATAGACAATGTGATTTGTTAAAGGAAAGAGAGGTCATTAAAGGTCAAACTTTCATGGTTACCCAGTGCTCTTAGAATGAAACCCTGACTTGTCAACATGGCCGGCAAGGGCCCGTGTGACTTTGCCCCTGGATCTCATCTCAGGCCTCATTTCTTATCAACTCTCCTTGCTTGTTCTTCCAGCCACTGTGGCTGCACTTCCCTTCCCGCAAAGCACCACACTCACTCTTGCCCAGGGCCGCTGTACAATGTGTTTCCCTTGTCTGGGCCATCTTTACCCAGAATTTCTCACAGCTTGTTCTCATCATGGGAATATCATCTTCCCACGGAGGCTCCTCTCTGACCACTTTCTTTAAAGTCACCTTCTTCTACACAATCTAGTTTCGCTCACGTTAACTTGTTTTATTTTCTTCATGTCACAGCCACTGTCTGAAATTGTTTCTTTCCTTGTTTATTGCCTGTGTCCTCAGCAGAATATAAACTCAAAACGACCAAGGCATTGTCTACCTTATTCGCTTCTATCCTTATCTTCTCTGCTATGTATTCATTGACTATTTGTTGAGTGAATCATGTCAAACAGAAAAAAAATAATTATACTGCTGTCTAAACAGTTACAGGGTGATGAATTTTCCAACCAAATAGTAAATTCATGAAATGGATGTGGAAAGTTGGTTCTCAATGTATTTTATATGAATATTTTGAAAACAATTCTACTCAAATGCTTGAACAGACTTTCATATATAGTATACAATTTTTAAAATTTTAGAATAAGCATAAATTTACAAAAAAGTTGAAAGTATAGTACAGTACTATTTTTTTTTCTGAATCATTTAGTAGTGTGTTGCTCACTCCTGAATAATGTGCATTTCTTACAATAATGACATTCTCCTACATAACCAAATTCAACCACTAAATCAGAAAATTTACATTGATACATTACTGTGATGTATTTCTCAGAATCTATTAAAGTTTTATCAATTGTCCCAATCATGTCAATTAGAGGAAAAGGATTCAGTAGAATCATTCATTGTAATTAGGTCTCATGTCTCTTCTGCTTCCTTAATTTTGGAACAGTTCCTTAGTCTTGACTTTCACAATCTTGACACTTTTGAAAATAAAAGGCCAATTATTTTGAAGAATGTCCTTTAATTTGATTCAATTGTGAGTCTGTTAGGAACATGCTGGAAGAGATGCTAAGTTCTTCTCATTGCACCCTATCATGTCGCATGTGATTTTGATTTATCCTGTTGCTGATGGTGTTTCCTTTGATCACTTGAGTAAGGGGGTCTCTCCCAGACTTTTCCACTGTAAATTTACTCTGTTTTCCCCTTGTAATAAATAAGTATTTTGTGGCGCAGTTCCTTAAGATTATATAACACATCTCTTCATAAAATTTCAATTTATCTATTTATTTAAATCTGTTTGTGTTCTGTTTGATTCAGTAGGTTATAATCTATTATTGTCTTTGTTCGATATGCTCAAATTGCCCCTAATTTAGCTAGCAGGTGTTTGTTCAAGCTGGCTTTTGTGTCCTTTTGACATATCCTCATCATTCTTTGCACACTTCCTTGATCTCTGGACTAATAAGATGTTCTGGACTCATCTTGTCCTTTCCCTGCTTCAATTCTGCCTACAGTCAGCCATTTCTCCATGATGCGTTATTTTCTTTTAGTGGAGAATGGTAATTAGAAGCCAAGATCTGGACACAGCTGTGCTCATTGGTATTGGTGTATCATTGCTTCCAGGCCTTTTAATGGGCAGATCAGGGAATAAAAATATACATATTAATAATATGTATAAACATATGCATATCTATACTTATTTCTGTATGTATGTGTATAGATATGTATGTATTTATCTGTCTGTCAAAACCATAAGTTCACACAGTTCTTCCAATTCAAGTCCTCTCTAACTATATCTTAGTTTGCCCTTTGGGTGAGTTTACACGGTAATGACTTCGTCAGCCTAACTGTACCCCAAGTCTAGAAGTCTAGTCTGACCTTTGATTGCAAATTTTAAAAATCCTAGCCACTATGGGTATTGTATCCATTGAAATCTGAGAAAAAGTGTGGATAGATGGGACATTTGGGGACAAGATATATGGTAAAAGATTGAGAAATCTATACTTAATAATCTAGTGAATGTATAATCATACATTTTCACGATTATACTCTATTTGTTTAAATTCATTAGAATGAGACACCCTTTCCGCATCTCTCCCGCCTGGATTCAGATAATCACTGGTTATGCTTTTGTTGCTTTTTTAAGCTAAGACAAGTTGCTCAATGTTCTTAAAGTTTGTACTACTTTGTTTACTTATTATATATATGCATTTATTTATCATATATCATATCATACATTTATATGCTATATGGATAGTTGTATAAAAATAGGATCAACTTATGACCTGGAAGTGGGTGAAATGAGGTGTTTAGTAATTTCAGGCTTCCTTAATAAAAATCAGTGCCAAATTATTTTATGACTGGTAAATGCTGAGAAGTTTAAAGGGAGGATAGTAAGTGTTGGGAAAGTTAGAAATAAGGTGTCCACAAAAATGAGAATATGAACTCTACCTGATGACTGGGTAACAATTCCAAATACAAGCTTACTGTTTTCATAAACTCATGTGAGTGCGAATTTGTCATTAAAATATTAAAGTCCATGTTAATATCAGTAAAAATGAGAAATTATGGTGAAGAGTAATTATTAGGAAAAATGGACTGCATTGAGACTGGAAAGGCAGGTACATGGAAAGAGCCAGAAGTGCTACAGGTTGGTTTTCCCTGACGATGAAGGATAACTTAGGAGAGGAAGGCACAACAAAAACAAAATAACCATTAAATGGCGCTTCTGGAGTTTAGCCTTTAGCAAGATCCCAGGCTGGTCTGTTGAAATGATTAAGGTCAGTAATTAATTTAAAATCAAAACATTGATTTGAGATCAGATCAAAATGCTCTCCCTTTTGTTTTTGGCTTCACAACCCTCCAGGAATACCTGAAAAGCAGTTGCTTTTTCTGTTCCAGCAGGAAAGAAAACTAATGGGAGAAATAGTATTTCCACTGCAGATTTTTTTTTTTTTAATTTCAGTATATTACGGGGGTATAAATGTTTAGGTTACATGTATTGCCTTTGCCCCACCTGAGTCAGAGCTTCAAGCGTGTCCATCCCCCAGACCGTGTGCACCGCACCCATTAGGTGTGAATATACACATCCCCCCTTCCCCCTCCTACCTGTAGTAAGTTTTTGTTTAATTTTCCATCTCATTTTAAAGAAAAAAGCAAAACAATTTCTATCAAAAAGGCACACGAAAAAACATCTTAAGGATGCCAAATGGTTTAATTAAGATTCACTGTTATTTCATTTTAATGATTTTGATTGTGATATAGATCATTAATTTTCTATTAGTTTTTTTTTTATTATGGTCATATTGCTCTGTAAAGTAATGCTATTAAACTAATGTTCTACAACATAAAGGCGGATTGGTTTACTGTGGCTTTTAATGTTTCTAGAAAGGTTAATTTTGGCAAAACTGTTCTTTTACTTCTTAATAGTACTATGGCTTGAAAAAATATAGAAACCTAGTGAGTACAAATCCATCTTGGCTATAAGCCTAGATTTTGTTATTGTGAAAAAAAATTTAGCTCAAAGTCTTTGCTTTTTCAAGTAATTTTGTTGTTGCTCTATTGCTGTCATAAATACTATAAACGGCCAATACCCAGAGTTCAGGAATTTTCCCCCGTACGTGAATATAGAGCGAAGGTAAGGTTCCAGGGCTGCCAAGGAGCCAATCACTGCGCTGATTCCCCTTTGCCACTAGATGTCCCTGTGTAGATGCTCCTTCTACCTCAGAGGCTTCTTTGCAAAGAAACCGACAAAATCACAGGGATGTTTGTTACTCCTCAAGGCTTTTTCCTTATTCTACCCTAAGTTAGCACCTTGGTACTGTTCAGATGCTTTCCCCTTCTTTCTGGAGGGTTAATTCCAGAGGACTGGACAGGACTTGAACTCAGTCAAATGCAAGTAGAATTAGGTTTAGGCATTGGATCAAATATATGCATCAATTAACTATGCCACCTAGAAAATGAGAGAAGCTGTACAGATATAGTTCAGATTTATAGAGAGCTTTAAGCATGCTGAAATGAGGAGGGGGATTCGAATTAGATAATCAAAATGGCAGATAATTTAAAGTTATGTTTGGGAAGAAAATGTTTTTTATTTCAAAATATTAAGGGAGTACAAATGTTTTTGTTGCATGGAAACCTTGTATAATGCTTAAGTTGGGGCTTCTAGTGTTCCCATCACTGGAATAATGTTCATTGTACCCAATAGGAAAGTTTTTACCCCTCACACCCTCTTACCTTCCCTCCTTCTTGGTTTACAATGACCTTTACATCTCTTTTTGCCTGTGTGCGCCCATCGTTTAGCTTCCATTTATTAGTGAGTACAGGTGCTGTTTGTTTTTCCATTCCTGAGATACTTCACTTAGGATAATGGTCTCCTGTTCCATCCATGTTCCTGCAAATGACATTATTTCATTCCTTTTGATGGCTGAGTAGTACTCCATGGTATATATACACACTACATTTTCTTAATGCACTTGTAAATTGATAAGCACTTAGGTAGATTCTACATCTTTGCAATTGTGAATTGTGCTGCTATAAACATTTGAGTGCAGGTGTCTTTTTGATAAAATGACTTCTTTTCCTTTGGGCATATAGTAGTGGAATTGCTGGATCAAATGGTAAGTCTACATTTATTTCTTTGATGAATCTCTGTACTGTTTTCCATAGAGGTTGTACTAATTTTCAGTCTTCCAACAGTGTCTAAGCATTCCTTTTTCCCTACATCCATGCCAGTATTGATTATTTTTTCATTTTTTAATAATGGCCATTCTGACAGGGGTAAGGTGGTATCTCATTGTTGTGCTAATTTGCATTTCCCTGATGATTAGTGATGTTGAGCATTTTTTTCATATGTTTAGTGGTCATTTGTCTATCTCCTTTTGAAAAACTTCTGTTCATGTCTTTTGCCCACTTTTTGCTCAAGATTGCTTTGGCAATTTGCGCTCTTTTTTATTTCCAAATGAAACATAGAATTATTTTTTTCTAGATCTGTGAAATACGGCATCGATATTTTGATGGGGATTGCATTGAATCTGTAAATCACTTTGGGCAGTATGGACATTTTAGCGATGCTGATTTTACCAATCCGTGAGCTAGGTATGTTTTCTCATTTGTTTGTGTCATCTTTGATTTCTTTCACCGGCATTTTGCAGTTCTCTTTGCAGAGATCTTTCACTTCCTTGGTTAAGTATATTCCTAGGTATTATATTTTGCTTATAGCTATTGTAAATGGTGTTGAGTCCTTATTTGACTCTCAACTTGACTGTTATTAGTGTATAGAAATGGTACTGATTTGTATACATTGATTTTGTAACCTAAGTCTTTGCTGAATTTATTTATCAATTGTAGGAGTCTTTTGGTGGAGTCTTTAGGGTTTTTTAGACACAAGATCATATTGTGAGCAAACAGGGATAATTTGACTTCCTCCTTCTTGATTTGGATATCCTTTATTTCTTTTTCTTGTGTGATTGCTCTAGCTAGGACTTCCAATTCTATATTGAATAGAAGTGGTAATAGTGAGCACCCTTGTCTTGCTCCAGTTCTTAGGGGGAACGCTTTCAACTTTTCCCCGTTTAGTATGATGTTGGCTGTGGGTTTGTCATATATGACTTTAAATGTTTTGAGGTATGTTCTTTCTATACCTAGTTTGTTGAGGGTTTTTATCATGAAAAGGTGCTGGATTTTATTGAATGCTTTTTCTGCACCTATTGAGATGATCATACGATCTTTGTTTTTGATTCTGTTTATGTGGTAAATCATGGTTATTGATTTGAATATATTAAACCATCCTTGAATACTGGATGAAAACCACTTGATCATGACAAATTATCTTTGTGATGTGCTGTTGAATTCAGTTTGCTAGTACATTGTTGAGGATTTTTGCAAATATGCTCATAAGGGATCTTGGTCCACAGTTTTCTTTTTTTGTTACATCCTTTCCTGGCTTTGGTATCAAGGTGATATTGGCTTTATAGAATGAGTTTGGGAGGATTTCCTCCTTCTCACTGTTATGAAATAGTTTCTGTAGAATAGATACTAGTTCTTCTTTGTAGGTCTAGTAGAATTCAGCTATGAAACCATCTGATCCAGGGCTTTTTTGTCGGGAGTTTTTTTATTACCGTTTCAATCTCACTGCTTGTTACTGGGCTATTCAGGATTTCTATTTCTTCCTAATTCAGGCTTGGGAGGTTGTGTGTTTCAAGGAATTTATCAATTTCCTATACATTTTCTAGTTTGTGTGCATAGAGGTTTTCACAGTATTCACAAATGATATTTTGCATTTCTGTGGTATCAGTTGTAATGTCTCCTTTGTCATTTCTGATTGAGGTTATCTGAGTCCTTTTTTTTTTTTAATTTTTTTTTTTTTGAGACAAAGTCTCACTCTGTTGCCTGGGCTAGAGTGCTGTGGCATCAGCCCAGCTCATGCTCTGAGCCTTGGTATTTCTTTTCTTCTGCTGGCTTTGGGTTTGGTTTGTTCTTCTTTTTCTAGTTCCTTCAGTGACATTAAGTTGTTAATTTGTGATCTTTCTGTCTTTTTGATGTAGACATTTAAGGCTGTGAACTTTCCCCTTAGGACTGCTTTTACTGTATCCCATAGACTTTAATAGCTTGTGTCTCCTTTGCTGTTTGAGAAATATTTTTATTTCCATCTTAATTTTGTCACTGACCCAAGGATCATTCAGTAGCAGGTTGTTTAATTTCCATGACTTTGTGTAGATTTGAGTGTTTCTTTTGGAATTCATTTCTAGTTTTATTCCACTGTGATCTGAGAAGACACATGGTATGATTTTGATTTTGTTGAATTTTCTGAGATTTGTTCTGTGGCCTAAGATATGATCAATCTTGGAGAATGTCCCGTGTCCTGATGAGTAGAATGAGTACTGAATGTTTATTCAGTATTTTTTGGGTAGAATGATCTGTAAATGTCTGTAAGGTCCTTTTGTTCTAGAATTCCATTTAAGTCTAGTGTTTATTTTTGGTGATCTGTCCAGCTCTGTCAGTGGGGTGTTGAATTCTCCAGAAATTATGATGCTTCTGTTTGTGTCTTTGCTTAGATACAGTACAATTGGCTTCATGCATCTGGGAGCTCCTGTGTTGGTGCATGCATATTTAGGATAGTTATGTCTTCTTGTTGAATTGCTCCCTTTACCATCATACAATGACCATCTTTTTCTTTTTCTTTTTCTTTTTCTTTCTTTCTTTCTTTCTTTCTTTCTTTCTTTCTTTCTTTCTTTCTTTCTTTCTTTCTCTTTCTTTCTTTCTTTCTTTCTTTCTTTCTTTCTTTCTTTCTTTCTTTCTTTCTTTCTTTCTTTCTTTCTTTCTTTCTTTCTTTCTTTCTTTCTTTCTTTTGTTTACCATACTGGTTTAGAGTCTGTTTTTTTCTGATATGAGAATAGCTACACTTGCTCATTTTTGGTTTCCATTGTGTGGAGTATTTTTTTCTACCCCTTTACCTTGAGTCTGTGTGAGTCCTTGGGAGTTAGATGTGCTTTCTTGGAGACAGCATATATTGGGGTGTGTTTTTTCATCCCCTCAGCCAGTCCGTGTCTTTTGAGTGGTGAATTAAGACCATTCATGTTCTGTGTTAGTATTGATATGTGAGATACTGTTTTGTTCATCATGCTGGAAAATACCTTGTTGTTTTGTTTTCTCTGTTGTGCTACTGTTTTATAAGAGCTGTGAGTTTTAACTTTTGGGTGTTTTTACTCTGTTGGGTATCTATTGTGCTGTTCAATGTCTAGTTCAGTTCTGAGTATTTCCTGTAGGCAGGTCTATTAGTAACAAATCCCCTTAGTGTTTGCTTATCTGGAAAAGTCTTTATTTTCCCATCAATTTTGTAACTTAGTTTTGCAGGACACAGAATTCTTGGCTAGCAGTTGTTCTGTTTAAGAAGACTGAATGGGTCCCTGATCCCTTCTTGCTTATAAGGTCTCTGCTGAGAAGTCTGCTGTTAGCCTGATAGATTTTCCTTTGTAGGTTAGTTATTGCTTTCACCTTTTGCTTGTAGAATTTTCTCCTTCATTTTGACTTTGGCCAAATTGATGACTACGTGTCTTAGATATGTCCCATTTGCTATGAATCTTCCCAGTGTTTGATGACCATCTTCTATCTGGATATCTGAATTTCTGGTTATATTGGAGAAGTTTTCCTCAATAACTCCGTCAAATCAGTTTTCCATGCTTTCTGCTTTCTCTTCTTCTCCTTGTGGAATACCTATATATTCATACATTGGCTCACTTTACATAGTGTCATATTTCTCTGAGTGATTGTTCATTCTTTTTCATTCTTTTTTCTGCATCTTTGACTGATTGGGTTAGTTTGAGAGCCTAGGTCTTCAGGGTCTGAGATTCTTTCTTCTGCTTGGTCTAGGCTGTTGTTGAAGCTTTCTGCTGTGTTTTGAAATTCCCTAAGTGGCCTTTTTATTTCTTTGAGTTCTGTTATATCCTTTCTTATCTTGTCTAGCTCTTTAGTGACTTTTTCATTTTTTTTTATTGATGTCCTAAAATATTTTTTTGACTCTTTGTATTGGTTTTCAACTTTCTCTTCAATCCATTCATCTTATTTGCCATCCTTATTCTGAATTCCATTTGTGACATTTAGACAATTTCCTTTTGGTTGGCACCCATTACTGTAGATCCATTGTGATTTCTTGGGGGTGGTGAATAGCTTGTTTTCTCATGCTTCTGGAGTTCTTTTGCTGCGTTTTTTCTCATTTGAAACCTCTTCTGTCAGCTCAGGGCCAATGGGTTTGCAGTATACCTCTTCTCCTTTACTGGGAGCTCTCCTACTTTGTGAGAGGAAGGAGTCGTAACTAGATGGCACTCTTGTGACCTATTCTGGAAGACTGACCTGGTAAGAGAGGGGTGGATGTACTGAGAGCCTGTAATATAGCTATTCTGTGTTGTCCTATTCCTCTGTCACTGTCACAGTCCAAGCTGGTGCTGCATGATCTTTGTGTGGAGTGGTGGGTTATTCCACAAGCTACTGTTGGAAGCTCATGGTGGGGTTTGGGTGAGTTCCTCTCCATGGAGGCTGGCATTATGGGAGATTGCTCTGCCTGTGTCTCTATGCAGTGGTGACAGTGGCAGTTGGGTGAGGCTATCTAGGCATTGGTCATGGGTGTCAAGGCTGTGGACGTTCACTCTAAGCGGGTCCAGGTGCGATGGTGGCTCAATATTAGCATGTCCCTGGCAGAGCACTGGACAGGGGACAGGAGACAGGGGGTGGTGGTTCCTACCAGGCATTTGGTAGGAGCCACAGGGGTGTGGCCACAGGTGTCAGCAACAGCTTGGGAACCTTGGGGGCAGAGCCGCATGTCTCAGTGGCAGTGCAGGAGCTGTCTGGGCAAGGCTGCGGGTCCTGGAGGCAACTCAGGAGCTGCATGGGTGGGGCTCTGGGATGGACAGCAGTGCAGGAACCATGGGGGCAGAGCTGCAGGGCTGGACAGCAGTGTGGGGACTGCCAGGGCAGAGCTGCGGGGTCTAGCGGCAGCGCCAAAACCTCAAGAGCAGAGCCACAGGACCAGGTGGCAGCATGGGGGTCATAGGGGCTGAGCTGTAGGACCAGTCTGCTAGGCGGCCAGGGCTCTCCCCCATCCATGTCCCATGGAGGCCATCACCACGGGGCTTCTCAGGTGGCATGTGGCCACCTGCTCAAATCCTCCGTGGAGGGGAGGAGTGCTCAGCTCCCAGTCACGGGGCATGTGAGACCATCTTCTTTCTCTGTTGCCTTCTTGACCTGGCCAGGGTGATGTGGAGGCAGCTGAAGCAAAGCTGATCCCTGTGTAGACCAGGAGTTCTGAACTTGAGAGCTCTGAATGGTCAGTTGCAGCAACCCGGGAATGGGAGCCACTGGGTCCCTGTTGTATCTGCTGTCTGGTTCATTGTCACTGCATAGACTCCAAGCAGCTCCCTGATCAGTCTGGAGGTCTGTGGTGGTGGTGGTGGGGCCACCTCACAGCTTGAGCTGTAGTGTCCCGGGGGAGTGTGGAGTTCCAAGGCTCTCTCCTCCTGTCCTTCTCTCCATGTGAGTGCTTCCCCCAGGAATGGATCTTGCCAAATGGATCTGCTGGTCACCTTCTCCTTCACTCTGAATATCCCCATAACTTCTCTGGTGATTCATAATGCTCTTTCCAAGAAAGCCCATCCATAGGTGCACATCTATAATATTTATTTATCAATTGGAAATATTTTATCCAATTTTTTGTTAAATAATCTTTTCTCTTATAATGTTGATTTTTGTATTTCATGACATGTTACTTATTATAACTCAACGTAGGAATAATATAGGGAAATAAAAGCATAAATTAATGCCAAATAACCAAAATTAATTTAACTTAAAAAATCTATGTTTGAGGGGTTTTGTGCAAACCTTCTTCTCAGTGTTGAAGAAAAAGACCCAAGTGGATATCTTGTTTTTTGCCTCCATGCAAAGTGATCTTTGAGAAATGCTGACATTTGGACAAGCTTGGGGAATGGGAGTGATTGTAGGAGATTGACAGTTATCATACTGTCTCTTAAAACAGGAAGAAAAATTCTACAGCCTAAGAGCTGGAGAATTTGATCATCATGGACAAAATTCTTAAAAATATCATTGAGTGAAAGTAAGCATGTAGAACAAAAAAGTCAGATTACGGTGCTAGAGAGGATGTGACACACTATTGTTAGGAATGTAAAGTGGTGCAGTCAGTATGGAAAACTGTATGGAAGTTCCTTGGATGCTTAAACATAGAGCTATCATGTGACTCAGTAAATCCACTCCTGGATAGATGTCCAAGAGAAATGAAAACATATATCCACATAAAAACTATCACTTGAGTGTTTACAGCAGCAATGTTCATGATAGCCTCAAGGTGGAAACATGTCCGTCAATGGATGAATGGATAAACAAATTGGTATACACGATGGAATATTGTTCAACCATAAAAAGGAATGAAGTACTAATACATACTAGAACATGGACGAACCTTGAAAACATTGTGCCATGTGAAAGAAGCCACAAAAGACCACCAACTATATTATTCCACTACATGAAAGTCCTGAATAGG